>JAECUM010025763.1:0-27205 GCA_016617855.1 Megalonaias nervosa | reverse complement strand
TATATATATATATATATATATATATATATATATCCCTTCATTACATATTTTACTTATATGAGGAGAGTAATTAGGAATCTTATCAAGGCATTACATTGCGGATCTTTTTCAGTCTCCCGGTCCTGACGATGATGTTTTAACAGTTACATGTAATATCGCTTTTGGCTTCTAACTTCCTTCCTAAATAAAATAATGAAAATCGATCTTTTCTCCTTTGTTACTAGCTTTAAATCGAATCTTTTTTTCCCCTTTTCTATCTTAATGCTGTTGTCGATTATTGATTACTTCAGGTCTGAAGCAGACACAATTTCCTCTGCCATTTCGCTGCCTCTTTTTTTGCGAAAGGATGGTGTAAAACTAGAACAGAGAGAATCAAACATAAAGAAGGGAGCCTTTAGTTTTGTTAGGCCAAAAATTATTTCACAGGAATCGCATCTAATTTAAAATAATATCCTGTAGTTCCAAGTGTACCTTTCGCTGTCAATAATTTAAAAAAGCAATGTGGTCCGCAAGCTATACTTTATGTAGGGAATGACTAATCATAAAAACTCAAACTTAAATGAGTTAACGTTCTGCGACTTTTCAGTTTGCCAACTGTTACGAATCTATAATCTTAAACGATGTAACTGAAAGAAACAAAACCAACAAGAATTAGTTAAATCAACAAATAAATTTATTTCCATAGAATCCAAAGTGAAAATTCAAATGATATTTACAGTATTGTGAATTAAATCCCAGATAATCCTAAATGTTCAATCAGATGTCAAAAAGTATACAATGCTACGAATAAATTCTAATTTTCTTGAATTTGCTGATGTACCATTAGTCTGGAAAATGATGAGGCACTAAAACTCTTGATGCACCAAAATGATATCAGCCAGAATGCCTTTGAATGAGTTCTCAACAATCCCAAAGTAATGTTTTAGTCCTTAATGTTAATGAGCACCTTGTAATTCAAATGAATAATTTAAATAATTCCTCTCAAATTATACCAGAACACAACTAAACATGACTTCACAAACTGATCTTATTATAGGAATGAAGATTCTATTTACAAAAACTTCCTTATATGCATCCACACTTGACATATGTCACATTTTGCATTTTCTGAAAAATTAATGGAAAATTCCATAATATTTTCAACAAAAGTCGCTTTCAGAACATTTTAAGGTCGTAATCAAGGTTTGGTTTTAAAATCAAATTTCAGTAAACATCTTAAAAAAAGTATGACTATAGTCAGGTGGGCATAAACTCAACCCTCAGTATGTATGTATGTATGTATGTATGTATGTATGTATGTATGCAAATCAAATGGATGCAACCTCAGCACAATTTTATTCACAAGCTAAATCTATTCTAATACCATTAATTGTTATGTGACACACACACATCATCCACTCAATAAATAACCGGTTTTTTAGTTTTTAAAATCGTAAACAGTTTGCAAGATTGTTTTATGTAATTTGGCCAATGATCAATGACAGAGAAGTATTTTACCTTTGCCCGTGTATTCCTATTAGAACATTTATCACCAAAGAAATTATACTCGAATATTTTCTTTGGTGACCTCGCTTTTGAATATTTTCATCCAGATATCCATTGAGACCCTTAGTAGAGAAAACGCCTTTATGTGTCCTAGTAAGTACGCTCACAATCATATTTTGAAATATCCGGGTTCAAATTACTGAGAGAGAGAGAGAGAGAGAGAGAGAGAGAGAGAGAGAGAGAGAGAGAGAGAGCACTTAATTGATCGAATCTATTGTTGCGTTATGTTTAGCTTTGTGTATTTACGTTAATTACCATATTGCAATTGAAAAGAAAGTACGCCTTCAACAAATATTATCCGCTTGAAACCTACAATATCTACTGTAGTGAAATTGTCTTGTAATATTAAAAGATGAATGAGAAATACTAGTTACAAACTTCTTTTAATATAAAATTAGAAGTAATTTTGTTTTTAAAAATAGCTGACAAAAGCAGACTGGGTTTATCCACTATTATATAGCATTTGTAGTATTTGAGTCACTGATGATGATGATGATGATGATGGACTGGATAGTAAAGTCGGATCTACGCGCAAAGCACTTGCATTGTAAAACAATATCTCAATTTCTCAGTTACGGACTTCACGTTTTGATGAAATAAACTTGCACTGTAATATTTGCTTAACAAATTTACGGGAACGCTAAGACGTGTACATCAGATCTGCAATATTATCCATTTCTGTGCTGAAAGAAGAGAGCTAGTATTAAAACAAATCAATACCGTTCTTGATTTATTTTATAAAGACTTAATTTAAGAGATGTAGGTGAGAGAAAACAACAACCGGACAACGTCGAAACAAACAAGTTCAAAAATAATATCAGCTAATTGTTCACGCAACACTGTTGGACCCAATTTTGTGTGCTAACCCGAGGCAGTGCTCGAGACTAGAAACGTTGACAAATTAGTGGCCGAAAACTTTCATCAACTTGTGAAATATAAATTTGTTAAACTCGAATTGCATTGGCAAATTCCTGCAATTTGTAGAATGTTTCATAAAATAATGATACGTAACAAAAAGTCGCTGGATGTCTTTGGGACATGTGTTCGAAAGTCCTAGTAAGTGGAAAACGTCGAGATGCATAAGACTACAATTTAATTGACAGCAAATTATCTATTAAAGGGGGTTACAATTAAAAATATTGCATAAAACACAACCATTCTTTAAGGAAGAAATTATAATGGCTTCTTCGGTTAAAAGATTTCAGGACATATCTCTATATTTTTAATTAATAAAGATATAAGAGAAAGATGTGAAAAACAGTTAACCGATAGGTATTTTTTTTAAAATTAAAATCACATAAGACTAGCAAAACAATGAGATCCATCGTTTAAAGTAGTAGGATTAAAATTAAATACCCGCTTAAGTCCTAGCGCATTTTGTTTATTTACCACTTACTGGTTATTCCGAAACACTTTGACGGCCCTGTTGGAAAATGATTTCCCACAAGACAGACACTGAGATTATGCTGTTTATTGGCATAAGCCGTATGTCGTACATCATACATGATATTGGACTTGATTTTTGTAATATTGTATTTTGAATTAGCAAAAGTGTTACTATAGGGGATTTATTAAAATGAATATTGGGCTCAACGTCAGTTATAATGAGGACTAAGGATATGGACTCTTACTGGCATGCTGAATACAATATAATAACTAAACCAATTTGTGGCTGAAGGGACGAAGGGGATAAAACATGGCTTGTTTTATTTTCTGGAAACCAAAGAGAAGTTTTTATCGATGGTATTAAAAAAGATTATGTGAATATTTCGTGATAAGACAGAATAGAGATGTCTGAATCACTAGTGGCCATTATGATTGAAGTTAACGAATAAGATAGAGGAGCGTTCATTTATGAAATGGACTCACGATCGCCGAAAAGCTGCTGTTTCTCAGGACAATGTCGATTGGAAAAAGAACATAATGCACATTCCTCTTTAGCACATAAAAGACATTTCTGATCCTAATCCAAAGATTATTGTCCTTTCCGTTATAACCGTATGCCGTTTCTGATTTTAATCTTATGGTCATTGTCCTTTGGTCTGTAACTATAGGGCACATATAATTATAATCCAATGGTCATTGCCCTTTGGTCTATAACTATAGGGCACATATAAAATTATAATCCAATGGTCATTGTCCTTTGGTCTGTAACTATAGGGCACATATAATTATAATCCAATGGTCATTGGCCATTCTACTATAACTGTATGATACATCTGATTCTAGTTCAAGGGTTAGTATCGTTTCTTTAATACCGTTATGACACATCTGATTCTAATCCAAACGTTAGTACCCTTTATTCTATAAATGTATGGCACATCTGATTCTAATCCAAACGTTAGTGCCCTTTCTTCTATAACTGTATGACACATCTGATTCTAATCCAAACGTTAGTGCCCTTTCTTCTATAACTGTATGACACATCTGATTCTAATCCAAACGTTAGTGCCCTTTCTTCTATAACTGTATGACACATCTGATTCTAATCCAAACGTTAGTGCCCTTTCTTCTATAACTGTATGACACATCTGATTCTAATCCAAACGTTAGTGCCCTTTATTCTATAACTGTATGACACATCTAATTCTAATCCAAACGTTAGTGCCCTTTCTTCTATAACTATATGACACATCTGATTCTAATCCAAACGTTAGTGCCCTTTCTTCTATAACTATATGACCATCTGATTCTAATCCAAAAGTTAGCGTGCCTGATTAAAATTGCACACGTCCTTCTAAAATCTTCTTATTATATGTTTTCTATAACAATTCATCCTAAAGAATAGTTCCCTTGATGAAAAAAATATACTAAAAAAAAAATATAAAATGTGTTTAGGTCACAACCCACCCAACCGTCTATACTTTTTTTCCCATCCTTCTATCCTATAATTTCGTTTGACACATCATAGGCCACTAGTCTCTTAAGCAATTTTAAAATACATTTATCAAACACCAATAAATTCACCCACCAGCCCCTACAAAAGACATAATGGCCAAAAAATATAATAAAATAATAGAAAATGAAAATGAATAAATCAATACGCCACACAACTTCAAAATTTGACCACCCAGCCACCAAACAAAGAACAGGTTGAAACCAAAAACACCCAACAAAAACAAAACACTAGATCACCAACTCTGTTTTGTAAAACCTTAATCTGTTGTTCAAAATTACAGCTTATGTTCTATGCAATCTAAGAGACCGCGGTGCGAACTGGTCTTAGCTAATGCTTGTTTTTTTTTTCTCCCACCCATCACCCACATGATACAATAATTTAGACCAGACGAACCCAGTTCTCAAACAGTAAAGGAATGAGTTGGTATTCCAATAATTCAATTCCAACTCATAAGCTAAATCTCATAATCCAACTATCAAGTTAGAAAAATTGCATTCCAACTTCCAGAGAAGTCATTCAGCTACAACCCAGTTAATTCAAACCTTTTTCTTTTGTTAATCCAAGAGCCAGCGGTGCAAGCCTAGATTAACTAATGCTTGCTTTTAATATCTATCCCCCGCCCCCGTATCCATATCTTCATGCAATTTAGACAAGATGAAGTTAGTAATTAAAGTGAACAGCCATAACAGAGTTTCAAAACTCAGATATTTGTCAGTCAGAAACAGGTAACCAGCACTCAAACTTTGATAATTAGTGTTAGATAACAAACTTAGCAAGTACATGTTTTCTGTAGAAATCCACGACATCACAGTCTGAATGCAGATTATCACTATATCCCCCGTAATAATCAATAATTTAAAATAATCACATGTAATAGGGCGGAAAGATCTACAATCGGAGTGCAAGTGCGTGAAGACAATACATTAGGATTCAGGACTCTTTGTCGGCTTTTCCGCCAGAAATTAGTCACTGAATATTATAATTGTGATATAAATTTTAGATGAACAAATAATGGACGTCGAACACACACACACACACACACACACACACACACACACACACACAAACACACACACACAGGTCTTTATTTCCAAAATTGAGTCCGAAGCAAAAATGCAACATGAGCAAACGAGCGAGCCTGCATGCAAGCAGATAGTCCAAACGTTTGTAAGCACAACTTTATAAATCCATTGAAAGATGATCGATGGACGTCGACGTTAACAGAGACATCAAACTTTGGGCGCTCGTCTGTCCCGTAAGGCATCAACCTGAAAAGCATTGCCAGATGATAGAAAAAATGACTCGAAATTCAAACAACATAAAACCTAAAGAATGATCGCTAGACGCTGAAATAATCTATGAAAGATAGATGACTTTCTTTCAGCTAATATTTTATTTTTTCAGCTTTCAATAAATATTGGAATTCAGATTTCAAATTACACATAATAATAGCAGTGTCCCTTACGGTTGTCCAGAAACCCATTTCAAGGCTCCTGTTAATATAATTATTATTTTTATCGTATGCAGTGCGTGCTCAGCCATTTAACAGCGTCATCATCAGCAACATGCAGAGCCTGCAGTCCACCGGGGAACTTTGTCAGTGGACAGTTGTTCACAATGTGTGACATGGTCTGAAGAGCTCCACAGCAACAGAAAGAGTTAGTGGCCTGGCCCCATCGGACAAGGTTGACTGCACAACAACCCTGTCCTGCCCGAAAGCGGTTCAGTGTGGTCCTCAGATGACGTGGAAGGTTGAAGTCAGGAAGGAAGACAGATGGCTCAGCTACGAGTGAGTGGTTTACAACATCTGTTGAAGACCACTCAACGCTCCATGCGGAAATAGCTGTCATATCCTCCGGCATGAGACCTAACCAGATTGGGCGTCTCGAAGTCAAGCGGACAGCTGGATGTGAGTCGATGTCCATGTACAGTGGAAGTTTCTCGCTGGCATAGACCTTAGCACACTTTTGTGGTTGCTTCCTGGCGACGCAGATGTGGAGGGGGAATATTGCTGAGTACTGGCAGCCATGGTAAAGGAGTAGGACGTAGTGTTCCAGAGATTATGCGCATTGTTGTGTTGAACTGGACATCAATTAGCTTAGTATGGGATGATCGTGCCCAGACAGGAGCGCAATACTCGGCTGTCGAATAACAGAGGGCCAGTGCTAATGTCTTGAGTGTCTGAGCACTAGCGCCCCAGGTTGAGCCAGCCAGTTTGTATCGAGTGCTAAGTTTTGCTGCAGTTTTCTTCAGGTGTTGTAGAATGTCAGTGATCTGTCCAGAGTCACACCAAGGTATGTTGGTGTCGGGTCATGTTTTCTTTACTGAACATTGAGGAGGATGGAAAACTTTATAAGAAACTTCATGCATATATAAAGAGATTAAAATCTACTCAGTAGAAAATAATTATTTACGATATAAGCCGTTGAGTATTTTAGCTATATTGAAAATAGTCCTGAAGAACATAATAATATTATTGACAATAGTCCTGAACAACATACTATTATTATTGAAAATAGTCCTGACAAAATAACATATTGAAAATAGTCCTAAAGAATATTATGCTATCGATCAAGATCTAGATGAATCTACAACAGATTTTGCAAAAGATTACAAGCGTAAATGTAATTATAGAGCTGGAACACCCGAGTACTGGATACATATGGCTACTGAAGAAATAAATTTAGTGTTTTCAAGCGATAATAAATAGGATGGACATTAATTCTACAAGGTAAGAACGGGCTAACAGAGAAAATGATATCGAGATTGAAATCAATGAATAAGGTCTTATGCAGTATTTATTTTAGATGGTCATGTTCAAAATTGAGTATCTATTGCACAGTCTGATTAAGCTGTACAAGATACCGTGGAAAAGTTGATTGAAAATTCTGATTTCGCCTGAACAAAGATAGGACTAAGATGAAAATATTTTAATAAGATTTCAGCAATATATTTTTCATATGAAAGTTTTGAGCTCTGCTATTGGTGATGGTATAATTTTGTAACCTAGTGAAATGATGATGAAATAGCTGGTATGGTAGGTTACAAAACTCATTATATATATTTAGTCGAGGAATAAATACCGCTACAAATACTAGCGTGGGAATGCAAGCAGCTGACTAAAAGTTTGTAATTCAAAAACTTAGATTGCGAGGTAAACGATATAAAGTAAGAATTATGTTGATCAGAAATACAAAATTTGTGAATGTCTTGTATCGCATGAATTAAAATCTATAGATGATGAGACACACAAACTATAGACCCATTACGCAATGTGCGTGTCGGAAGCGTAGTCGTTCCTAATATCAATCACTACAAATCAAAGCGAGGGTGTATCATAACTGGTGTAGGTTGTTTTTATTCACCAGAAAATGGAGACGAGCGTTTGAAATAGTTGATAAAGTGTGAAAGAAATATTCATGTTTCTTTTTAACTGAATGGTTCCGTTATTAGCTTTAATTAAACAAGTTTCTTCAATAGATATTCCTGCTCTAGGAATGGGACAAGTAACTTCGAAGCACAAGAAACTATGACAATGATTTTCCATCAACCCTTGCTCCAACTCCAATGCTCCTCTTAGCCAATTAATATGCTCTCTCTCTCTCTCTCTCTCTCTCTCTCTCTCTCTCTCTCTCTCGTCTGTCCTATGTGATTAGAGTGTCCGCCTTGAATGCGGGAGGATGCGGGTTTAAACTCCAGCCAAGTCATACCAAAGATATCAAAATGGTACTAACAGTTGCCTCGCTTGGCACTCAGCATTAAGAGGTTAGTGTTTGGGATGATCGACCTGGTGTCAGGATAATGTGACTGGGTGGGACATCATGCTACATGTCTGCGGCATGATGTCCCAGGGCTAGACATCACTATAAACTGCCACACTGCAGACATCGTAGCGATATGACTGAAAAATTGCTTAAGCTAAATTAAAAATCCAAATCACACACACACACACACACACACACACACACACTCTCTCTCTCTCTCTCTCTCTCTCTCTCTCTCTCTCTCTCTCAGTATGGTCGAGATAATGTAATAATGTACATGTTTTGTTCCGATTGCCTCAACTGGAAATAATGGTTAATTTTGGTAAAAAGGACATTAATTAAATGTAACTGTGGGATGAAGTCATCGTAAACTATACATTTTTATTATTTTCTCCAACTATTTAGTGCTTCAGACTTCATGTAAATATTATTTTATTTGCTTGTTAGAGGAAGAAACCTGTTAATTTCTATTGAAAACTGACCAACTGTATTGTCATGAGAAATTACAATTTGCTTGTTGCTGATTCTTAGGTTACTAAGTCAGTAAAATGTTGAACTTTAAAAAAAATCCCTCATTTAAGTTTAAGTTACAAATATTTTATTTCAAGATTTTTTATTGTTAAAATTTAAATTCCTCATGCCAGAACTAACGAACAGTCAGCCTCATGAGTCATCCAATCAAGGATATACTTCAGACCATCCTCAACATAATGAAACCCCATGCAGAGCACACCATTGCGAAAGATCAGGCAGATTTGAGAGCACGACGTGGCACTTTTGAACAGATCTTCAGTCATAGAATCCTCTGTGAAAAGTATATGCATATCAACAAAACCTCTATCATGTCTTCATTGACTTCAAAAACCCTTTCAAAAAGGTATGGCATGCAGCCTCGTGGGCCACCATGCCGATATACAACATAAACACGTATGACAAGGCGACTAGCGTAGTTCTCGTCAATGTCAACATCAGAGATTGGTTCAGAACCACAGTCGGATTCAGATAAGGTACCTTCTCTAACCAACTCTCTTCAACATTTACCTGGAAAGGATCATGTCCGATGCCTTGGAAGACAATGAGGGCAGTGTGGGTGTTGGAGACCAAACAATTAGCAACCTGCGCTTCACTGATGATATCAATGGCTTAGCAAGAGACGTACAAGAACTGGAAACCTTAGTTAACTGTCTCAACCAAGCATCACTAAGATATGGGATGGAGATCAGCGCTGAAAAGACTAAGCTAATTACAAACAACCCGAGTGGCGTCCAAAAGGAAATGAGAGTGAATATTCAAAAGCAGGGCACAGTGACAAACATTAAGTATCTAGGTGTTATAGCCTCTTATGAAGGTTAAAACCATGGTGTCCTTTCCAGGAGTGCGCAGGCAACAACTACAGTGGCTAGGCTGAAGCCTATTTGGAAGGACAGCAATATTATGTTCAAGCTTATGCGCTCTCTCGTCATGTCCATATTCATGTTTGTATGTGAGACATGTACCCTGACAGCAGAACTAGAGAGAAGAACTTAGAGATGAGATGTTATCGAAGGATCCTAAAAATCTCATACTTCGACCACGTCTTTGATCAGGAAGTGTGCTTTAGAATCCGCAACTGGACCATATGAAGATCTGCTCACCACTGTAAAGAAACACAAACTAAGATGGTATAGTCACGTCTCACGCTCATCTGACCTGTCAAAGACAATCCTAAATGGCAGAGTGAGAGGAAAGAGAAAACAAGGCAGACAGAAGAAGAGATGGGAAGATCATAGCTTGGACAGGCATGGACTTTACAAAGTCCCAAAGAGCAGTGGAGAGCAGGAACAATTGGAGTGAGATTGTCGTAAAGTCATCGGTGACGCCCCTATGGCCAGCCATGTTACATCAGAAATGAAATGTTTCTGGGGTGATGCTTGAAAGTGTTCCAATTGTAAAAAGGAATATTGCAGTTAAACAAAGACGTTGTGCTATATATGGTTCGGAAAAAGAAAGAAAAAATAAGGGATAAACTATCTGCAATAAATATATTCATTTTTATTTTAAATGGTAATGAGAAGACTACAAACCAATGAATGTCCTTTTTAAATACTTAATTATGATTTGGAATCGCTGAAAAATGATTATTTTATTTTGAGATGGTTGTTTGAACAATGGGCAACTAACTGAATTTGTTTTAGCAATGTAATATTTTTATTTGGTCTGCTAACTATTAAAGAAGTTATATTCAACGTTCATTGTTTTCCACTTTCATTATTTTTTAACCTCAAACACCTAATCTTCTGTCGCATATAGATAGCTCCTCTTCGTAACATGTGTTCCCAGCATTCTCGCCAATCAAATATTTCCGTTTATATACAGCGCAGTTACCTAAAACTACTTACTAGATAGCCTTTTGTAAACATATATTTATATTCCGCAATCATAATATCACCTGTTTTATATTTAAGCCCTGGTATCAGCTTTCATACTTAATTTGTTACGTTGAATTCTTTTAGCTCTACTGGTAACATCAAAATATAAACAAAAATTAATTAATAAAAATAAAAGAAATGAAACACATTTCGGATATATCAACCAGGGATTTACTTTACATTTCATATAAACATAGTTTCAGATTCTTGTTTATCTGTCTTCATAATACAATTTCAAGACATTTAAACGTTTTCGTCATAACTGTGTTTGGCTCAACAAAGCAAATTTCAAATTTTCAAAAAAAAGAGCTAGAATGTTCGATGGTAATTAAATCTTGAATGTTTGAAACTCCTGTATTAAACATCAAAGATAGAAAATGCACGATTTTCAACATGCATGATTGATACATTTTATTTACCATCATGCGTTTGAAAACTCAAGATTGTCAAATATTGCATACTTATTGAAGTTATCTATACCATATGATTGAACTAATATGTAAGTTCAAAGCTAAACATGCACGTTAAAATACAGGTATGTAAATAGATAGTCCTGTTTTAGAAACATCTCACACAACTTGCATGTGTTACAAGATAGATTTATTGCTCAGCAATTATTAGTAATTTTCCGATTTCCTATGCACAAATGAGCATACAGATCCAATAATTGTTTAAAAGAGCTATGTAGTGGTTGTGTTTATAGAGCTGAATAAAATATTTCAACTATAAGTTTCTCAGAACAAGGTAGTGCCTTACCTGTTGAATAATACTTCACGTTGTTATATTGTAGTTGTATTTATGTAACTGAATGGACAAGTTTAGTGAATGGTCCCGCCTGCATTTAAATTGAAGCTTATCAAAAACAAAGAGAAACTGCTTTTCCTGTTGAATAACTGTTAAAGTAGTGGGATGCAAATCATAGGTGTGTCTGAATTAAAGAGTCCGGGGCGTGTAAAACACTGTCTTGTGGTGATATTTGCTATAACAAGTATACAACTGATTCATAATGAAATCCTGACAGCTAGCTGAGTCTTGCAATCATCTTTCAGGTTAAACTTTTTTATTGTCACAGCCAAGGCGAAATGCGCTTTCGTCATGATATTTGCACAGATTGCAGCGTCTAGCGAAAATCTTTCAGCTTTATCTTTTCAGAGAATATAGATTAGAGTTATATTTCGTCGTCTAACGATCAGTTTTAGATTTATTTATTACGGGACATACGAGCGGTCGAAGTGTGATCTCTCTGTTAATATCTACCTCTATCGATCATCCTTGTTTGTCCATCTTTAAGTGGCCATATGGGTTGTGTTTACAACAGTATTGAATTATAGGCTCGATACGGGCTTGTTTTCTTCACTCATAAGGCATGAAAACGTAGGTCTTAGATTCGGAGAGAATGATCTTTGAGCGGATAGTTAATGACCATGTAGTGACTAATGGGCGTTACTAATTTGTTTTGTACTAATCGGACAGGGTTGTTCATTGTTAACAAATGAAGAAAAGAAGATTTGTCGTGAGTGATCCAGGCTGTATGCAATAAAAATAAAAGAATTAAAATATTGCGGGAGGGAGAGGAGGGATAAAATATATGTTTTCAAACATTTTATTTTTTTCATGTGTTTGTTGGCTAGGGTGATGAATTTTGAAAAATGAAAATAAAGCATTTGGTGGTTATATCATCTGAGTTAAAGAATGCAGGTTCCTGAACAACAATTTTTGCCCCGTGAGGGTGGGAGGTAAGGTATTGCTTTTGAGAATGAAAATGTGGGTATTTTGTCAGAGTCAGAAGGCGCAGGACCTATTCTACGATGACTTCTCATTGCCAGACATTGAACAGCATCCATTATCTACCCATTATACTTATTTTCTGATGCTTGTGTTAATAAGTTTTGCGTCATTTAAATCTTTATAAAATTAAGAATGCTTTTCCCTTAAGTCACAATTACCATTAACTGCGAGAGAGAGAGAGAGAGAGAGAGAGAGAGAGAGAGAGAGAGAGAGAGAGAGAGAGAGAGAGAGAGTTTGAGTTTGCATTGCAATCATGTTCATCACCAAGTGGGGATCCCCTTTCCTATAGGGTTTCGACGCTTACCCACACAGTACTCTCCAAGGGTACGCAGACTTAGTTGATCAGACTCAGCCGGAACCGATGAGCTTTGCCATCGCTCTACTCCCTTCCGCCAATTCAATTTGAGGCTTCCTCGGCCTGTTTGCCAACCTTGGCGACTAACTTCCTGCAGCTTGCTCCTGAAATACCGATGACTCCTATAGCACGCCAAAACCTCTGTGATGCAAAACCGCGGGATCATATTTCCACTGATAGATTCCAGGCCTTCCATCCATTCTGCTGACACTCATAAATGAATGGATGATACAATGGCAAATTTCCTCTCATGGTCCTCTTCCATTCTAGCTTCCCACTGCATCGTCATTTCTAACAAAATTATCTGTTTGGTACCCTCTGGCCACAGTACAATATATCTGAAACTGATGTTGTCTTTGGCGAATTTCGTCTGTCCTTTTCATCTGCCTGCATTTCCCAGTCCTGCGCTATTGTCAAGATGCCTGTTGCTTCCGTTTTGTGGTTTTGTGTCTCACCGGTTCTCATAAAGCTGGTGAAGTTTGGACAACTTTTCACTTGCTGTATCTCTCTCCTGGCATTATCAATACAGCAGCAATATCAGCAAGGACTTGCTCATGGCGTCAACAATAAAGACCGTCTGTTAGAGTTACACTGCAGCATGACAGTACGTACTCTAAATGTGCAGTCTCCCCAAAGTTTACAGTTTGGGTCATCAGTTAATCCCCATGTATTTGGATGTTTGGTGTAGGAGGGAACATCATAAACTGACCCTAAGAGGAAGCTGATTTTCTGGGCATCAACTCTTCAGATGTCACTCCAAGATAATTTCCTGAACATCGCACATTTCCAGCATAGCCATTCCCCCAGCTGTCTCATGCTGACACCTATGATTTGTCTGTCTTTCGCTTCTGCAAGACATACTTCTTTCTGGACCATGACACGCTTCTATTTGATGCTTGCTGCTAGACATGTAGGTCTTTTGAAACTTCCCAGCCCAAACTTCCTGTTGCTACTGTGCCTACTTTGTCGTTATGTCTCAGTCTGGATTCTGCCTCTTCAACTGCCTTTGCTGCCACCCACTTCCTCCATGTACGTACATCCACCATCTCATTTGCACTGTCTTTCAACATCATCACCTGCCTGGCCTTAGTCACCTCAAACTCCTGTGTCACTGATTATTGTGGTAACTGAAGTTATGATTATAATTTCTAATCTCTGCCATACTGTTGTGAGGTCCGACACTGTAAAGCGAGTTTTGAAGTTATCGATGAGTATATCTCTGAACTTCTATGGTACCTGATATGTCTCTAGAGTCTGGTTCACCAACTTGTACCAAATGCTACCATATGCATTGGCGAGGTCTAACCACATCACAGTCAGATCACTTTTGTTTTCATTGGCACTTGTGTGCTCAAGGCAACCAGGTACTCCAGAAATTCCACCTTTCTGAACTGAAGTATAGGTGTACTTGTTCTCAAGCTTGTATTTCGTCAGACGCCGGGAAAGGATGGCTAGGCATATCTTCCCTTCGATGTTTAGAAGGGATATTGTCCTGAATTTTTTAATTCCTGATAAATTCATTTTTTCTTAGGAGTAAAGCAGCCATCTGTAAACAGCCAACTTTTTGTCAATTACTTCTCCATATGACCTTTTTATTAGCTTCGAGTATTCTGGTGTGTCTTGGACAGTATTCGTAAACTTCGTAAGGAGCACTATTTGGTCCAGGGGCTGATGCGGCCCTTGCGGCCTTTTAATGTCCGTTACTTCATGCAGTCTTGGCTGTGAACTGTCGATTCGGGCTGCTGGTTCTTCTGGGTTTATAAGTTTGGGCTTCTCTCCATTGTTTCTTTACTCGTAAGGATCACTGTGTGCGTTTCTCAAGTGTTCTCCTATCTCCTCCTTTCGAACATTCAGCATGCCCGATCTTTTGTCTCCTGACAGCTTTTTTTTCAGAGCCAAACGGATTGGCAGTTTTTCTTCTGCACACGATCCCTTCTGTTCTTTCTGATGTTCTCTGCTCTTCTCAGTGTCTTCAGCCTTTCACGTAGGTTATTTCTAAGGTATCCAAGCCCCCTTTTCTCTTCATCCACTGCAGTGAGATACCTTCTTGTCGACATCTGGAGCACTGCTCTTTTGTGAGCAATCTGCCGGAGTCTGCGGTTTTAGTTTGGCAATATATTTCTTTGCTTCATTCCTTCTATTCAAAACTGATATTTCCCTTATTTTAGATAATGGTGGCCATGGCTTGTACCTTTCTGTCAACATTTCCTGCAAGTGTTACTTCCAATAGTTTTTCTGCGTCCTCATCAAACTGTCTCCATGCTGTTGTGTTTGAACTCACAGGCCATTTTACTCTTGGTTTCTTTCGACTAACACTCGTTCACCGTTGCAGCACTTTCCTGTGTGTTCAGCTCCAGTCTCCCATTCAGATCTGAATTCGTTTTCATCCTCTAGCACTTGGATGTGTTATGTTGTGTATCCTGGTTCATCTCTTCCTCCGTCTCATCAGGTTGCCCTGTCCATTCAGGAACTGAGGACAAGGTTCAGGATCGGAGGACGGCTCATCTTGTTTTTCATGTTTTGCCACAACTGCAGACTCTAGATGTATCCGTATTCTATCTATCTATCTATCTATCTATCTATCTATCTATCTATCTATCTATCTATCTATCTATCTATCGCAGAACTGTAGCATGTACTCTATTGATCTAGCAGCCCCAAGCGGTATCTCGTGCAGTGTGTCACAGACAGTTTGGAGTACACATTGGTCTTATCAGCCTCTCGCATACTCAAAGAAACCAAACCTGTTAGTGATGTCATGGTCAACTTTGATCTCGAAGGCGAATAACGTTATTAATCGCAGATGGATAGTATTCATCTCGACTCTCAGCCTCGGTGAATGTTTATTCTTCTGGGTTGAAAAATCCTTGAACGATTGTTATCAACAGTCAATAATTGTATAAACTGAGACGAAAATTTAACCACACAAATGACAAGATTTGTCGTTCCAATTTGATTTCAAAGTTATACAAAATAAATCTATTCGGCTATTCGGTGATGATACGTTGTTGTTTGCAAAGAAATGTGTGTGTGTGTGTGTGTGTGTGTGTGTGTGTGTGTGTGTGTGTGTGATATTTAGTTTTTACCGTAGGTTTAAACTTTTTTCAGTCCTATTTCTACGATGTCTGTAGTGTGACAGTTTATAGTGATGTCTAGCACTGGGGCATCATGCCGCTAACATGTAGCATCATGTTCCACCAAGTCATATTATCCAGTTCTGAAACTAACCTCCTAATGCTGACAGCCAAGCCAGGTAGCTGCTAGTATCATTTTTATAAGTCTTTGGTATGACTCTTTCAGGGTAAGATGCCGCGACCTCCCGCTCTAACCACTTAGGCCACCGGAGCGGTCTGTTTGCCCAGAAAGATAAGCTAAGAAAAATTATCACACATCGCTTATCGTTTGAGAGCGCTGATAAAGGTATCAGTAAATTACATATATATATCTAATATTCCATATAGGCAGGGATAACCTGCGTAAATGTACGGGAGAATAAATAATTCCCGTCGGGGAGCAAGAACACATGTGAGTAAGCCGCATCGTTCTTTAGGCACTATACAAAATTGGGTGTTGGGTAGGCAATGATTTTCCTTTTGTTATAAAACTAATGGAATTTAAAACTTTAGTTGAGACACCACAGCACAATATCGCACAAGATTTATGATTTACGCTTTGGCATTCCATTCCCTTTGGCTTATTAACATTGCAGCTGCTGCATGAATGGCAACAAAAATTTTAAGTAGAAATGGTACATGAAAAAATGAACAGGTTATTGGTACAAAAAGTAGTTTCAACACTACAACAAATCAGATTGAGCAGAAGCCCAAAAAAGAACTCAAAGCGAAATATAGATTCAGTTTGATAGTTCCGATAATATCACAGTGAAAGCGCGTGTTAATATGCGCTTTATTATGAATTTAATTAACTTAATCAATAATTACAAGGTCGTGTGATTTATCGTGTTGATCTAATAATAGCTTTTCAGTCACAAGAGCTCTTTTGTGAACAATTTCCTAAAATTCTAGCACCAGATCGTTCATTCGGTGCATTTGTCGCACATCGTATAAGCTTCACTTTTTATTATTTGTTTTAGAATGAGATCAAAAGATCGCCACAGTAACAATAGAACGTGTGTAGCCACATATACAATATCACGAACTACCTTCTTGTCCATTTAGGAAGTATATCTGCCCTAATGTATGTCATTAAGACCTGTGTATCCAGATTCAGGAGTATTTCTCTCTCTCTCTCTCTCTCTCTCTCTCTCTCTCTCTCTCTCTCTCTCTCTCTGCCCTTCTCTTTCTCTGTCCCCATTCAGAATGAATAGATTTTAAAATGTATCAAGACTGTTGATCACACTAATATACTCAATGAAAAGTTACCATTACGAATGAGGAAAATGAAACCCAAACAACAAAAAATGTAGGCTTAAAGTATTAACGTTTTATGATTAGTTTTCCGCGTGAACCATGCAAATTGTCAGTAACTGACCTTACACGACCTGTTGATATCCGGGGTCACCCATAAAGTGTCGGACACGCTACAATCAACGACCAGTGGTATACATGTTCAAAACATCTTCATTACGCACTGTATAAAAATTGTTCAAGTAGCGATTTTAATTGTCATCTCAATCATAATCAAGTCTAAAAACAATGGAGAAATCAGGGGTTAATTAGTATCGATTGAAAACCGAAGTTAATGACAATCGAAAGTTAGATGCAACATCTGTTACCAAAATAGACTGCAAGCTTTCCAATACACAGAACTTTGTGTCTGAGTGCAAAAATAAACAGAAACAGAAATCGAAATCCTTACAACCAAAGTCACAATCATTAAAAAAATTGTTTTTCAGTGTGTGTGTGTGTGTGTGTGTGTGTGTGTGTGATATGGATTTTTAACGTAGCTTAAACAATTTTTCGGTCACATTGCTACGATGTCTACAATGTGGCAGTTTATAGTGATGTCTAGCACCGGGACATCATGCCGCAGACATGCAGCATGATGTCCCACCCACTCACATTATCCTGACGCCAGGCCGACCAGTCCTAACACTAACCTCTTAATGAGCTCCTAGCGAGGAAGCTGTTAGTACCATTTTTTAAAATAAGTCTTTGGTATGGCTCTGCCGGGGTTCGAACCCGCGACCTCCCGCATCCGTGGCGGACGCTCTAACCACGGTAGCCACCGGGGCGGTCGTTTAATGATGTTACGCTCTGAAGTCGAACCGAAAACCTGTTGTTTTCTAACTCATGGCTTCGCCCTTCCTGACAATACAATGTTTTCTCTATATTATTGAAATATTTCCTTACTAGTTTAATTGTCCGTCCCAGGACGGGAATTAAAAAAGTAAAAGAAAATAGAAACTAACATTGGGATGTGCGAGTTTAAAATAACGTTTGAACATAAAAATACCAAAAAAAGTATTAAAAAAAAATAGTTTTGGAGTTTCGAACTCACGACCTCTTGTTTGGCAAGCGGGACGCCATATAAAGAAAGAAAGAAATACAAATACTCCAAGCAACTTCACGCCACACTGGTGGCCTAAATGGTTAGAGTGTATGCTTCGGGTGCGGGAGGTTGCGGGTTCGAACTCCGGCTAAGTCACACCAAATACCTATAAAAATAGTACTAACAGCTGCCTCGATAGGCGCTCAACATTAACAGGTTAGTACCAAGACTGGTCGGCCTGATGTCCGGATAATATGATTGGGTGGGACATCATGCTACATGTCTGCGGCATGATGCCCTAGTGCTAGACATCACTATAAACTGCCACACTGCAGACATCATAGCAATATGATTGAAATTTTTGTAAAGCTACGCTAAAGTTCCAATTCACACACACGCACACAGACACAGACACACCCACCCACTAAAACACTTCGATATCCTCTAAGTAGTGGGATTATTCGTATCTTTTTAAAAAAATGAATTATAATGAATGTCAGGTGTCATGCCCAAATATAGCATCGGTTGCAAATTAAAAGGTGTTTGACTGGCACACGCACCTGCATAGACTAGGACTGAAATACCTCAAGACATATTCTGACGGGCAAATCGTGGTTTGACATTCATCCATCGAGCCATTCACCCATACATACATACATACATACATACATACATACATACATACACACATACATACATACATACATACATACATACATACATACATACATACGTACGTACGTACGTACGTACGAGGGTCCCCGAGTGGCCGAGTGGTCTAAATCGCTCACCGTTACGGATCACTGCCACCTCACCTCTGTCTGCGTGGGTTCGAGTCTCGGGCTCGGCCAATGTGGGTATGTGAGAAAGTCTGCCGGTAGCTTCTCGTGCGTCGGTGGTTCTGCTTCCACCATTTATACTGGCCGCCATGTATAGCCTATCTTGTGCTGAAAAATGGTGTTAAGCCCTATAACAACAACAACAACGTACGTACGTACGTACGTACGTAAATACATACATAAGTATGTACATACATACATACATACATACATACATACATACATACATACATACATACATACATACATACATAATACATACATAGAAGGAGACACAGGGAGTATGGCCAGTATAAAGTTCGGCTTAATAATGATTGATGACTTTAAAATCGCACTTTGTGGGGAGAGGGTCTATCTCAAACATGATGATACGGTCCCAGTGCTGGATAAAAGCTTGCTGTGGAATGAAGCAGTAATTCTATTTGTTCTCTGTTTTGTTTTATTTTTTGCAACTGTAACGGTCAGATAATGGAATATAAGTGATTAGGCCCAACAATGCACCTATTACATAAATAACAGACTGTCGTTATACCACTCCACAGTCATCCATGATAACATCAAAAGGGACTTTGTCTACAGCGATCTTGAAATGCTGTCTGACACAGAATTGTCAGCCTAATGGTACCTATTCATCATGTTTGAATCGAATATTATCATATCCCTATTCTTATTATGGCGAAGTGACTTCGATAACGAAGCTTGACATTGCTTTCATAATGTATTTACTAAATGGACCGATCTGTTGGAACTTGGTAGATTTTAAGCTAGAAGACACACATCCAAGCTATACAAACTTTCTGAGCCGGTGTGAAAGTACCCAACAAAAAACATCGAAATATTTTCCCACGGGAGGAACTCAGTCGAATAGTTTTTAGATAGCGTTGCTGCATACAAATTATACTATGAATTCTTGAATTCCATAAAATGAATTTCCCTTAAGGACTGAAGTGATTGACTGGCGTATTATGTTCAATCAACAAGCAAAGCGCAAACATCGTTGAAAAGAAGACCAAAATAACAAAATCTCTACTTTTAGTTTTTATATCTTTCTGGAAAAGGAAATTATGACTTCATTTTTACGTTTCAGTATTTGCAGCCGACCAAAATACTACGCTATATCTATCGCATAGTGCAAAGATTATGCTGTGCATTATACGACGCAACGTCTATCTCATGGTGCACAATAGGTTTTGCGATATTCGACGCTACATCTATCTCATAGTGCAAAGATTATGTTTTGCTGACAATAGCTAAAAGAACTTGCAATATAGACATACCAGTCTTCTTTGTTATACATTCGCATGGGACATAACACAAAACCTTGACAGATTACCCTCGACAAAATCGTGTGCGCCGCTCTGTTTTACTTACAAGACGTTGCGGTTTCGAAGAATCATTTCGTTAATTGTTATTACTTGGGCATAAAAGGATGTAGATAAACTAAATCGACTCTGTTCAGATATAGTCTCATAATAAATGCTTTCTCTTTCCACCACTTGCTTTATTTAATTGTAAGCATTGTAATAATGTATATATCTTGCTACATTCACAATTCCGTTTGAGAGATTGTTTATTTGTTCGTTTTATTTATGAGTCTTTCTTCTTCACAAGCACTTCTAACATAAATTGATCACTATAAATGACATAAATGTAACATTTTCAGAATCTAATTGGAACTAAAGCATTTTCTTGTTTTAAACGATGAGTTATGAAAATTAGAGTAAAATAAAATCGCAGGAAGCACCATGGTAGAGTGGTTTTACATCTTATTCGAGTTTCTCCATGCTGATTCTATTATGATCTTTTGATCGTTCTCAAAGTAATTCTGGATCATGAAATGATTATATCTGTCGGTGTGAACGTCCATCTGACCATCTGTACGTCTTTCTTCAACACTGAGGTTAAGGTCTGAGTTGAAGTCATTTACTCAGAAACAATTACTCTTAGAGTCACATGACTCTGTGTGGAGAGTGCTGCAGTTACTAGTGAAAATTTCGTCACAGTGTTTATCGCTGCTTTAGTGAGTTATGTTTACCTCAGTGTCTCCAAATTATTAAAGACTTGGATCAGCAATATATAAACTGGTTGGAGGTAGAGGGAAACAAAACAATATACAGTTATGCATCAGTCTTCGGGTGATTTTGTGAACTGTAATAGTTCATTTAACACGCGGTGCATACGATGTAGAGGGACTGGATGGTAAAGGGCAAGGTCGCCTTAAACGAGGATGGGTCCACAGGAAATTGGACGTGGTGCAGTTAATAATAATAATAATAATAATAATAATAATAATAATAATGACTTTATTTAAAGAGGGTAACACAATTAGCTGAAGAACCAATCTACTTTGAGACCCTCATACAAAGGCAATTTATTTATTTTAACTGCATCTCTGAAGCCACTGGATACATTGGGTTTGCAAGAAGGAAATAGAGTGGGTATTTCTAATCTCAACTGGAATACTATTCCAGAGCAACGTTCCAGTGTATTGGAAACTTTGAATAATTCCTTATTTGGTTTGGAAGTTTTATACTGTTTGGTAGACATAGATCGCGGGGTATTACCAGGTAGTATATAGTGGAAGAGTGATTGTAAATATTCAGGAGCATTATTATTGGATATCCTGTACATTAATTTGGCTTTTCTCAGCTGGATTCGGTTTATAATAGGCAATATTTATAACTTACCAGTTTAGTTTTCTTTACTTTCTTTCTGGATTGATATTAGCCCAAATTCTCTTTTTTGAAGCTGTGCTAGCTTTGTTATGTTTTTATCATCTGAATGACCCCATACTGTATTACAGTAGTCTAAATAGGGTTGTATGTAACTGTTATAAAATAGTTTTCTATGCCTTTCAGGGAGAAGATGTCTTATCCTACTGAGAAGCCATAAACTAGAATTAAATTTTTTACTGATATGTTTGATATGTTCAGTCCATGATATGTTGTTATCTACCAAAACACCAAGTAGTCTATCATGACAGACCATTTGCAAATTTTTATCCTTTCATGTCAGACATAGTTCATCACTCTCAAGATTTGTTCTTTTCTGCCGTGTGATATAAGTAACATTTTAGTTTTACCAGTATTTACCACCATGCCATTGCATGTGCACCAGTTGTCCAGTTTGTTTATGGCATCCTGTAAAGAAATTTCCAGTTCATGGTTTGTGTTTTGGATGTCTGACAATGTTGTATCGTCTGCATAGAGATCTGTAGATGATATTGAGTCCCTTAGTAAAAGTGGTAGGTCACTGATAAACAGTATATACAATAATGGGCCTAGAATTGAGCCTTGTGGTACTCCATATCTAATTGTTCCAGGTTCAGACCGAACATTATTTATATAAACATGTGTTCTCTCACTTAAGCATGAAGTAAATCATCGAATTGTGTTTTCATCACATTGGTAAAATATCAGTTTCTTCAAAAGGATTTCACGATCCACCATGTCAAAAGCTTTCCTGAAATCTACAAATTTAGATCCTATTATTCTACCTTGATCAAGTGCTTGAAGCCATTTATCAGTCAGGGAGATCAAGGCAGTCTCACATGAATGTTTCTCTCTAAAGCCTGATTGGTTAGGGTTTAATAGCAAGTGTTTGGTTAAATATGACATGAACGAGTCATGGACATGTTTTTCAATCAATTTTGAAAAGTTTGGTAGTATTGAGATTGGCCGGTAGTTATCAGCATCATCCTTAGAACCAGATTTGTGAATAGGCATTACTTTTGATGTTTTCCATATTTTGGGGACAGATGAGGTTGCAATACTTAAATTGATTATGAATGTTATGCTATCAGAAATAGCTGAGGCAGAAGTTTTCATGAGACGTGGACCAATCTGATAAAGTCCAAAGTTTATCAAGCTGGAACATGGGCACAACCATTCTGCGCTAGTTTCGTTTTCTAAGACAGCACATAGCCTCTAAGATCATGCAACAAATTTAAGGTAATGCAAAGGAAAGAACTGTTCACACCCGTTGAATAATTTGTTTCATTGAAATATAATGTGTTTGATTTTATTACGTACACGGATTAATATCTGATACAGACATTGTGTAGCCTTGGTATGTTATACCAAATTGAAAATATCTTTCCACATCATCCGGATATACTCTAACATTTTGCACTGCGTAAATACCGATTTATCAGGTATATATTTCACTGCATAATTTGTGGGAGAATACCAATGAGATTTTAAATTATTTCGTTCCCACCGAGAGTACATACATGAAATCATTAGAAGTTTACTCTTGCAGTTTTCATGAAGAGCTTTATAAACATGTATAAGTGTACACAGATTCACACGTCTTGGTTGCTTAATATCGCTATACATATTATTGTGATATAGTGACTGTCGTATGAAATAATCGGAATTTCAATAAACCAACGAAAATTTCTGTATTTTACCTTTCTACACCACCAATACACAAATTTTGAGAACGATCATAATCTAATAGCCAAAACCTAAACGTTTCTGTAAAGCCCTCTCCCACCTCCCAAAAAGATCTCAGTGCAGGGCTAAATCTCGAACCTAAAACATCACCCCACTCATTATATCCTGCATAATTCAGCATAGATAAAGTCAGTAATTACAAAGAACTGAGTTAGAGAATCAAACTAAAATAACACTACTTAGAGAATCAAACTAAAATAACACTACTTAGATAATCAGACTTAAATAGTCAGATTTACATAACCAAATTTACATAACCAGACATAGATAATAATTTGATAATCGTCCCCATAAGATATTATTTACATGACAGTCTCTTTCTCTTTCTGTTATTCTAACTCTTTTTATAAATCCAGTTTCAGCTTGTCTACGATGAAGGGAAATTAGTGTCAATACGTTTTATCTATTGACGGCATATTGTTAACTTTAAGAATCACTCACGTTTGTTTTCTTTATCTACACTGTAGAAGACATAGTTTCTTACAGTATGACGTTGTGCGCATTGTTTGTTTAATAACTGCGCGCTGGGTGACGTACAATGACGAAATTTAATAAAGAAATGTATATGTATGTGTACATGTGCACTTATGGGAACGCTGTAAGTTGGTTGATCCTCTCTATTTTGTAATCATGTTAATTGGTTTCTTAAGGTCTGTGGAAATTATGTAGCTTGAACATAAACTCCTCTTTCTTGTCGATTTTTGTTTGGTTAGTGTAGAAATGTCAATAAAATTTTGACTATTTTCATACATTTGAGAGGACGGTGTCAATAATCGGTATCCAGGTTTCAAACAGCATCAACTGGTCTTGTCGTTGAAAGTAGCAGATCGAAACTCCAATCAACTTTTTTTTACGCTCCTGGAGAAATAAAATTATACGATCATTAATCACCGTGGACATCTGAAAGTGGAACTGTGCGTGTCTTTTCCCGTGTTTATTTCGCAAATATTGTCAAACTAACAACAAGTAGCGTGGATTTCAAACTGCGTTAATAAATGCAGTCTAAAGCGTTTTTAAAGAAACCTAGCATAGTAAGGCTGTGGATAATTGATTACGACGACAAAAAATTTTTCTTTTTGATTTTCAGTCCGGGTTGTTTAAACAATTCAGACGAATATGTTATCAGACATTCTGATACGTTATGGGCAGGGCGGTGATAAAAACTGGTCATCAAGTTTCTCCAATTCCAAGATTCCAATATTAATGTTTTAATTTCTTCTCCTCTCATAGTTTCTTTTTACTTATTATGATTTAACTGTCCAAATTCGGGCAGACAATAATTACCAAGAACACCATACATTTACCGCTTTTAGAATATTCGTAAGCAACTTTTGTACTATTCTTTGGAAGTATGTAAATTTAAGACACAAAGCTGTCGGATAAAAGTTCAGATGTAGATGTAGAGAGATGGTTAATGCGATCAGCTTGTCATTAATGGAATATATGTGTGCTTTTGTTTCATATTTGCATTATGATTGTTTGGTTTGGGGATTTGAAAATGATGCCCGAGGTCTCGCAGCACAGCTTAGTACCTATGTACCAAACGGGCTAATATCATAAAACTATAATCCCATCTCTCTCTCTCTCTCTCTCTCTCTCTCTCTCTCTCTCTCTCTCGTATCCTTTGTTGGAATATTGTTACTACTTAATCTGATTAGCAATGTTATAACTCGAGCTTATATCTTATCTGGTCTAACTTTAGACAAAAACTGCACTATGTGACACCTATGTACCAAAATTCTCATGTTCATTAGGCCAATTTATAAAGCCGCGTTTGAATAATGAAATGAGATTAACAATAAAGAAGAGTCAAATTGAGAAAATCAGAGTTTGACTTGTAAGGTCACAGACCAAAACATACTTAACATCTTTGTTGGTATTCGTCCTGCAAGTAGCACGAAGGTGACCATGTCATCATTGGCTCTTTGATTTTTATGAACACGTGAATATCTGATCAAGCCAATTTGTGTGTTAGGACACTGACTTAAAGTTGCTTTATCGACAAAGGATGTACTGCAGTTCCGAACTTTATGCTGCTCGCGCTTCTGCATTGCCTCCGCGGTACTCACCAGCTCTTAGCCCTTAGCTCCTGTATGGGTGAGCTCACGCCAGGTGGAACGATTCTGTTGGACATCTTCCCAAGACGCATGGCCAATGGTAAAGTAATGCAATGAAGACTCTATGGAGTCTTTGGAAAGTTTCTTTCGACCTCCCTGAGTTCGCTTTCCTTCTTTCAACTCGCCGTAGAAGATCATTAGAAGTCACTTCTCTGACATACCGGTGACGTGGCCTGTCCATGTTAGCTGTGACATCATCATCGGAGTGTGGATGCCTACTCATGTGTGATCCTCAATCGTCTGCAAATTACGAACAATCGTTTCCTTCAACTTTGTCTTCGCCCTTAGACTTCTCAAAATTAAGAGCGTGATATTAGTCCGGTATCTGATGTCGATCTAAGTGTTATTGTCATAGAATGTAAGCATGGTAAAGAACATCATGAAATGAATTTCTCTGGCAACTACAGTTTTACAAAGATCTTTCAGAGAACCTCCTGATTGACAGGCTTTTGTTAGGTTGATGTCACATCCCCTCTACAGTATAAGATCTAATACGGAAGAAAGGTGGACATTTAAAATTTGAATGACTTACGAGGCCCCAGTCAGCAATGCCGACAGATTAATACATGAACAACTCCAGGTAAAATATATATCAATTTAATCACTCTTAATAATAAATAAAACTATTCAAATAATTACTGGATATAAGTCTTCCAATTATACTTCACTCATACATTAATACATTACTTGGCCTATTAACAAATGCCTTTCTTTATTTCATCATATGAGAGTTAACGTCCTAATGTGAGATAGTCTCCTTTCAGTGAGTAGTCTCTTGTACTCATCTGCATTCGTTTCCTTCGTCTTCTATTCTCCATTCTTCTTCCTTCCTGCACTCTTCCTGTGCCACTTCTTTTGCTATTTCTCTTTCTTCTTGCCCCCATCCAATTCAATTTTTTAATAGATTCAACTATACACTGTGATAATAATTCTACAATATGTTATGTTCCCTGTCCATATAAATTAGCTATATATTATAATTCACATTCTGTTAAATTCCTATCTACGCAAATCAACACAAATATTCGGCTGAGACATTTTATACCTGTAGAAGCTTCTTATTTCTTGTCCAGTTCAAATCCTCTCCACTTTATTACGAGTCTCGTTCGCTCGGGGTGGTTTTTCCTCCAGAATCCTTTTATGATACTTCCTTGTAGTTCAACTACACTCCGCCCTTCTCAAAGGTCAGGAAACCACTAATTAATTTTACGCAGGTATGGCTAGATATTTCATTGTCATCTTGTCTGAGAGATTAGCTCCTCCTACTGGTAGGTTTTTAAATTCCTCTAATTCCGATTGGCTAGTACGCCTCGTTTGATGTTCGGCGGTGCTTGGGACCAAATCTTTTCACATGTAACTGTGAGCACAGAAATCTGGCCTTCTTAGCGACACAAAGAGCTTAAATCCTTTTGAAGCAACTAGCTGGCTCAGCCGCCTAACTTCTAAATAAACACATAGCCAGCCATGTTCTGTTCGCCTCACAAAGACAGCAATGAAGTTAAAATCACGGCCATAAAGATGGAAAAATTCTGACTATATTTCCTCACAGTTGAGGATAATCATGTATAGGAGGTATCATGTA
>JAECUM010025762.1:0-54643 GCA_016617855.1 Megalonaias nervosa | reverse complement strand
ATATATCCCTTTGATTTAGGCTTTGCACCATTGCACACACACACACAGATCATGATAAAGCAGGTTTCATATTTTTGGGGGTAAGGGTGGACCTATTACGATTTGCAAACACCCTCCCACTAAAACCACCCTCTCCCATTAATCGCACGTAAGCTAGGTATATTTGTGGCAAGACTGTAGGATTGACAACAAATACTATAGCATGCTAAAATCAATAAACTTTTTACCCTTGCTCGCTCTCGCTTTTGAAAAGCTCCTATCGGGCTACGTGTTGTTAGGCCTGCCGTAACCCTTGATTTTTGTTGATCTGGTGTGCATGTACTCTGGGTTATCTGTACCTACGATGTCGTAGCCTCAACTTGATTTGTTGTGGTTGAGACTGCGAACTGCTCCCATATCATGTAATGGAGCAAAACAAATCATCACTAAAGTCAGAGAAACAAATAGTGTAGAAATCTACTATATAAGTATAATCATGTTGTGAAAGAAGTTTGGCTTTTTATGGATTTATTAAGCCCTTACACGATAAAATAAATTGGCATGGTTACACTGACCTCACCGTGTCCGCCATGACAGATAACGCAAGACTCTCGCCGTGACCCCTTTTCTAAATAAGGCTTGCCAGACCATATTTGGATATTCTGCGCTATGTTATTAATTGTTGAATGACATAACTCGTGAAGACGGAGAATGGATACTTGCATTAATTGCGGAAACCAGTTTTTGTTGAGAAAAGGCAAAGTCAATGACTTTCCAGATCCAATGGGTAGCAGGTCAAATACATCCTTTTTATTAATCAAGTGGCGAATAATGGCTTCTTGGTGGAATTTCAAAGTCACTGATAAACCATATTTACTTTTAATGCGCAGAATTTCCGACTCAAACCGCGCCATAGTTTAACTACCATCTGTTTACATTTGTAAATAAGGCCTCAATGCCCTTATATGGCTCACAAAGAAACAAGGTTGAGAACGGAAGTAGTCATTATTTTAACTAATATGGTGGACGATCTAAACGAAAATATCGGATAAGAAAGGTAAACGAGATTTTACAACTATTTCTACAATGATTTGCAATAATTCCGGTATTAAATAAGAGGACTACTCAATTTACTTCATTATATGCAAGGAACATGTTCAAAATTGTTTATAGTAGGCTAATAAAGCGCCGGGTGTGAATCACACCCGGCTTGCTCCATTGACACACACAGGCTCATGTTAGTCCTCCGTCCACGAGGTAGGAGCAGGGGTACTAATATTAGTACTAGGTTACCTGGCGAGAAAACACACTTGGAACTGCATTTGGCAGGAGTCGATTAATGGTCTTAATCCCAAATGACTCTTTCATTTTATAGGCGGGATCGAAATCGTCTTCTCTGAAGTGGTCACTACAGACAACTTGACTATCTCGCCTGTCACTAGTCGGCTCAGTTCAGTCTTTTCTTGTCGTTCGTATCTGCTTAACCCATTGTTTCCTTGAAACAGGATTAGTAGGAAATGAGTGCAAACTCACTCCTTCTCGTGTTGTATTGCTACAACCTCCAACAATACACCTTTTCAACATTTTGTTTCACACACGGCTCCACTTGTTGAACGTAACTACAATGAAAACTGGAAAGCTGTGTTCCCTACACTGCGTCACTTCCGCTTTGCCTTACGGAAATTACCGAGCGCGAAATCAGCTAGGAGCGATTTGCCTCCAACGATAAAAAATTGATGTTCTGTAGTCATTATTTTCATTAATGATGAGGTATATGATATAATACCTATATAAATCGCTTCGTGAAGGTTAAATTTATAATATTAACGAAAGTCGTGTGAGTGCACTAGTAGACCTTTAAATCGTTCAACGATAACGCTTTTCCCTTCATTTCCTGGAACATATTTTTTATGTTATTTTGCTCCAAAAACTGTTCAAATTTTTTTTTTATTAAAAAACTCTGCTCCGTGGTCAGTCCAAATTTTATTTGATCGCCTTTCAGTGCTAACGATAATTTGTTTTAATGCATCAGTTATTGATGTTCCTGTTTTATCTGCAACGGGTATATTAAACGCGTATTTACTAAAAACATCAATAGCGTTAAACAAGTATTTATTATTATCATTACACTGAGCAAGATTGGATTTATCTACTAAATATATTGCCCAGATATCATCAACGGCGTTCCCGACAACCTTACGTCGCGGAAACTTTTATTTTCGCTTTGTGTAGTTCGGCTTCGAGCGATTGCATCGCAACCTCCTGCTTTCTACCGAGACGGGACTCTCCGAGCTAGTCTCTACCGAGACGGGGCTTTCCAAGCCCGAGTTTATATTTTGTCCTAATTTAATCTTTGCACTAATCGTTCTCGCAGATTTACCGGTTTCATATCATGAAGTTTGTTTAACATTATCTTATCACAGTCAGGCTTATCTTGTACGGTGTTCCGATAACAGATGTCGTGGCGCATTGCTATCGCATCAACTTGATTATAAGGCTCTTGTCCAGGCAGTGGATTATCGTTTTCGTCTAGTTGTTTATCTAGTGGATTATACGGCCCAGTGTATTTGTGACCGGGCAACGTCCAACCTCCTTTTGGTTTTGGTAATTTTCAAATAAGGTTGTGTATATCTATTCCAGAGCCAATTACTTCCCGCCTATTGCAGGATTGGCAATGCGTAACAATTTTATCTTGTTCGATACATAAGTCTTTGTCGCAATCACAATTGAACTTTTTCATTGTTTTATTTTTTAATCATCGACAAGAATAACTCTGTCTGTTATAAGTGTCATTATTCCAGATCCCGACGTCGAAGTCGTTGACGGCGTCTTCGCTACTTGTTTGCCCGACATTGCTAGGAATATACTTTTCTTTTTACCGCAAACAGCATAGATACTTTTTAACATCATTGTGTTGTTTTTTTGTGTTTTTTTCTGTTCGCTCGTCCGTGTTAGACGTTTTAGTTTTGCATTTGAGACAATATGTTGTTGATGACTGCGTTATTGTTTATAAATGATTGTTACACAAAATTAATCGTGACGCGTAAAGCATGTTATCGCCCGGTTATCATTGTTCTTACTCGGGTACCTGTCAAATTATAAATTAAACTTTAGAAAATCAGGATCTTTTGACATCTGCCGGACGAACATAATACAATAATAACCACACGAAGATGTTCCGATTGGTTGTAGTTGACTAGATGAGTAATTTATTTTTTCATTTTTTTAAAATATATATTAAATCCTTTCTCGACGACAACATTGTCAGATTTTAGTTTTGCTAATATATTAAAATTACTCAACGGCGAGTCCCCGGCAACATCAGACCGCGACCGATTCCCAACAGAATTGGCAGTAGACTGCCGGCTAGCCCCGCTAGAAGTGGAGTGGAAGGAATAATTCCTCCTTGTTTCATTTTTTTGTGTTGTTTTCATCGGCTTTGCCGAAGTTCCTTTTTGTGTTTGTCTTTTCTTTTCACAGGCGCAGGCGTTGACGCCCACGACCGCGACTTTTTCCTTGTCCGTTGTTTGGTGGGCATTTTTTCTATTTTTTATTGTTACATAAAACTACAGTGTTACACGATTTGTTTGATACCGTCTCCGGACACTGCTTTTTAGTTGCTCCTGATACTGTCCTGCTGCTGCTGCTAGTCTTAGTGTCTTTAGTACAGGTATTAGTTTTGGGATAACAGTCCTGGCTATCGTTGCAAACGCTGGTCCAAGAAAGCCGCCGTGTTTCGCCATCGCTGTTATTTGCGCAACAGACATTTTAAGAACAAACGGTTTTCCTTCGATCGCCTTGCGATTGAGTTTATTGATTTGTTGTTGCGTTAACATTAGTTTGCTGTTTTATTATCATTAGCGCGAGACGGTGTCTCCGGAGATATCTTTAGGGAAACAGAACGGCGTTCAGCTATTTGACATTGAGTTAGGTATATTTTTTTTGGAAATGTACAGCGACGACTTCGTTGTTGTTGTGGTCGTCATTATTCTTATTTGTCACATATTTCAAACCATTTGCTAGAAAATCCCACTTGGACAGTCATTCTTCCTTTGGCTGCGTCAATTTTCAAGAATCTATCGCTGACAACTAGCTCATATGCATTAATCGGGTTAGCTGGAACCGCGCCAAGCGTCCAAGTAACATCATTTTTCAGCTGTAGATCCTATAGCTCATTCGGAATGCTTTGATACGTCGAAGGAAAAGTTTGGATTCAGCACATCAAACTCCTCGATAGATATTTGGCTTCCGCTATCCGCATCTTGGTATTTTGGTATTGATTCCATCAAGTACTTGTAAGCTCGTGTAACGTTTCTTGTTTCATCATCGGGAATGTTACATTCGATTGCACGTTCGGGATACTGTTTCGAATTTATCCTAGCAAATATTTGTCTGACATAAGCGTTATCAAATACGGCGTTGTTTTGCTCTTGGTCATTACGGCGTTGTTGTTGTTGAAACACAACAAATAAGTGTCGCGGTAAGTGTTCGCTGGGCGCAGTTATAATATGCCATGTGTGATTAGTTGTGTTAGGAATTGATGTTTGATAAATTTTGTTTTGCTGGAAATATATCTTTTTTGTGTACCCAGACAACGTTGGCTCGAGTTCTATCGTCTTACTTACCGATGGAACAACTCGTGGCATCCATAGCGCGAGTCTGGAAATTGAAAACTGTCCTTCAGCTACTTCAGCAGCATGCGTTATACAATCGTTTTGTTCTGCTTGGTCAAGAATAAGTGTATGCTTTAGTCCACGAAAAACTTTGTTGTAATCGCGGCAAAACCCAAATATTGTGCTTATCGGAAGCATCATTGTTATTTGGCGAGATTCTGCGGCAAACGGTTTTCGTTTAACATATCCTTCGTTATAATGTTGTTGTCTTATGTTTGCAACTGCATCTCTCATTGAGTTTCCAATATCACCAGCCGTATTGTTAGCTGGATTGGCGATTAGATTGTTATTTGCGTTAGGAGCACCAGCACCAGTACGAAGTTCTCTTGATATAGCAGTTCCAAGTGCAATATCCTTAAACCACATCATATTTGTGGCCACCGATATCGAATAATCATCGCTGAATGAAACTATGTTGAGTATTGTACTTGCTACAGGCAAGTGCATTGAAATATCTTCCACGGTTTGATTGGCCAACTGGTATCGTGCGCTTCTAAACAAGCTCCAACCGTTGTTAACAAGTGCAATTTCTGAACCAGCTGCAATATCACCGTCAATTGCTGTTAATACGTACTTCTAACACCGCTTTATGCGGCAATAGATACACATCTTCGTCTATTGTATTAAAAATTCTAACGCCGGCCTTATTCGGTTCATTTGAGTTTTCGGCGAGATACTCGACGTATTCAAATTCTGTTACGGTGTCGTCGGTATCATATTCTTCGGCGAGATCAAAATAATGCTTGGCTGATATTTTTTAAAATAATCTCCACATAAAATTGCAACGAATGTGTCGTCGGCGGGCTGGTCTAGAAAGCAGCTGGCGTTATTTGCCTTGTTTTCTTTAGAAGTTTGCGTATTAACTCTTCACCGCACGGTGATAACAATTTCTTCGTTGTGGGTATCATAACTTGTTTTGTACCTTTTCTTGGCGATGTAGTTGAAACTACTTGTGATATCTCCTTATCGGACGCGGACGGCATAGCCGTCTGGTTTTTAATTTTTCCAGAGATGTTTCGTCCGGTTGCGGTGCCAGCAGCGCTAGCTGCCCCTGTCGCAAAAGCTTTTGATGTGTCAATTGCAATTGGTGCTACTTTATGCGCGATTCCTGGTATATTCTCGACTAACTTTGTAAATATGTTTCCAAAAAATCCATCCACAATATTTCTTCGGTAATGTTTTTCCTTCATCTTGGTATTCAATATTGCCGTATAAAATTAATTTTGTTCACGTGATCGAGCGCCAAAGCAACGATTACGTCGTCGAGCGCAGGTGTAAATAATACGTAACAATTACGTTGTTAAGATTTAATTGTCGGCCGGACTGATCTGTCAGTTGAATTGTTATGCTTGTTATCTGATTTTCAAGGTTATCATGATATTATATTATTTGGCGTGGATTAACTTGCATTAACCATCCTGGTGGAACATCTGCCGAAAAACTATAGTTCGTTTGTCCTTGACTTCTCTTGGCTGAGTAAGATCCTGGTGCAATAGAGCAATTAATTAAAGTCATATTTACTTGTGTTATGTTAAATGGGACATCTCCATCGTAGGATATAGTTTCTTCTACAACTGACCCAATTGTTGATTTTTAAAGCCGAGCACTGACGCAATACTAGTAGCTGGTGAAAAATCGATTATCGAATTATTTTGTAACATCATTCTGGCACGTAGCGTGTTATAGTTTGGCGTCAACTCAAAATTGTCTGTGATGGCGGCATTCATTGTGATTAGTTCCTTGATCGTTTTATTAAGGTCTGTTACGTTATAAGCGCCTTGCGGTATCTTAAACGATGCCCAAGCGCCTGGATTGAACGTGAAGTCCTCGTTGATGCCTGTTTTTACATTGGCTGTAGCAGAAATTAGTCCAATTTCATATTGTTGATTTGGATCAAATTGGATCGGCGAATTGTAGTTAACAGAAAAGTTTGCGCTCGGCGACGTAGTCTTGCATTGACGCCGGAAAAATCAAGTAATAATGTTGTTGATATCATCTTTATTTTTAAATGCAGCATAAAATTTATGCCGACAAAATCATCATCCAATCAAGTCGCTGTGTAAAATTTCATATTCGCCCGTTGTTAATAACCTGATTGATCGAAGATGATCGAGTGTATCTATAATTTCGTTGTCGATTTCAGTGCTTACGTTACCAGCCTCTTTTGATGATATCAGTAGCATCAGTCGGTCAGCTGTTTCCGTGGTTGATGTAAATGCTTTAACGCCATAGCCACATCTTTCTTCTACTCGATCTTCGTCAAGAAGTTTTAGTAGCGTACTTAATTTATTTCTGTGGTTGGTAAAACCTTTATCAGCCAGTATATTGTTAATAATTTTAAGGCAAATCCCGGCAATAATATCATATCGAAACCCATTATACAACCTAGTAATTTTATCCTCATCTTTTGGATCTGAAATTTCCTCAGCGTTATCCGAATTGTCAGTTCGTATTTTTTCCAAACGTTGTTTTAGTTTATCAATATCTTCTGTTGAAGCATATCTGATGTCAGAAACGTTCATATTAGTAAAATCACTTCTATCAAACAGTTGCACTTGTAATCTTTTATTTTATCGCATAATTTAATAAGCTAATCATCTATTATTTTTCTGCAATTAATTTTATTTCTTTATCTATTTGTTCAATTCTTTCTTCTTCAAGTTTTTCAAGTAATTTTTGATATGGTTCAGCTTGCTCCACAGTTATTTTAACAGCAGTTTGTGTTTCCGCTTTCTGTTTTTCTCCGAGTATACCTAACAAACATTTATCTTGTAATTTCTTTAGCTCATCGACAGATAGTGGTGTCGTATCTGGTTGTTTGCCAGGTACTGCTTCGGTAACTGGCATAAAAGTTTGACAGTTTCTTCTGCCGGCAAGTTGTCCTTGACGTTCGTCCTGCACCTTCTTTTTAAACGCCGCTCGAGTTTCAGCAAGTTTCTTTAGCAATTCAATTCTTTGTTGATGATGATCCATTGATATATTAATACGCTACACAATGTTTATTTTAGAAATTCTCCTATACAGCAACGAAACATCTTCGCTGGATCACGGGCAAGTTTATCAAATAAGAAAAAGTTATATTTGTCTTTGATAGCTCGGTGATATAATTCAAAAATTTATCTTTGGTTACATCACCGCATTGCTCGTTTGCAATGTTTCGCACATCAACATTATCTAGTCCAGGAAACAGTATGAAAACGTCCTGTATTTTGCCGAATAAACCTGTCAAGATTATAAAATCCCTGCGCAAGATAAACCGCATTACAATGTTTGTTACGCGACAATGAAAAATAAGACTGTACTTTGTTCGTCTCATCGCTTTTTAGCGGAATATCGTCAAATACAATTATTTTATGCTCGGACGAATCAAATTCGTTTACCGGAGTCAAATCTTCCGCATGTTTGATTAAAAATATATCTCCACCTGCACCAAGGTCATCGCGAAGTTTATCGTTGTAATTGCTTAATAGCTCGTACTTGTCCTGTTCTGGATTTATTGTGTAGATGTACACCCTATCGTAGTTAAAGTTGTTGTTGAGCAAAAGATTTAATAAAAGATTTGTTTTGCCGAATCCTGTACGACCAATAATAAGATATTGGCAATCTGGTAGCTCGTTGTTGGGGTTATGTTTGACTAATCGTTCGGTATCAAAATTTAATATCGATGAAAACTTCATTGTTGATTTCGTCGATGGATGCGCCATTGTTATATAATTTTGTGTTATATATTTTATATAAATGAATTATTACACAAAATTTGAAACAACACTCACAGGATCCATTTTCGCTGACGCACCAACACCAACTCATACATCTGCGTTCGTCAAGAAAACCGGTGATATAATGAGAGGTAATTTATTGATATGAAGCCAACGAGTACTTGGTTTAGAAGTAGATTATCAACCACCAAAGGTTGATCTTACCCAAGCGGTAAGTTACTCACAACTAATGACGATCGACGATAACAAACTATCTTTGACGGGAGGAACGTTAAACGGTAACTTGGATATGCCAGGAAATTTTTTATAAATTTAGAGACCGCATATCCACCAGCAAACCTGAATGAAACCCAAGCGGTAAGTTATTTATAGCTAAAATACGTAGATAACAACAAGCTTAATAAAACCGGTGGAACTTTTACCGGTATTATTAATATGTCAAGAAAAAAAAAATTATTGGGTTGGAAACCACATATCCTCCAGCAAACGCTGATAATACACAAGCGGTGAGTTATGCTCAGTTAAAATCTGTTGACGATGACAAGCTTAATAAGGATGGCGACACAAGGACTGGTAACTTGATAATGAGCAATAACTCAAAAGTAACTGGGTTTTCAATAAATTTGCCACCAGATAATGACACTGATGCTATTAGTTATGCTCAGTTAAAAGGAGCACTCACTCCGTATTTAAAACTATCTGGTGGATCAATGACATGCAGCATACATATGAGAACCAACAAAATAACAACAACATATGTTCCAGTTAACTCATTTGTTTTAACAAATAAAGCGTCTGTTGATAGTTTATCTAGGGGTGTAAAATGAACAAAAAATAATTTTGGGTATAGTCCAACCCTTTCTGAGGCATCTGATAACCGAGTTGGGTTTGAGGTAAGCGCATCAACATGTTATCCTGGAAATTATTCTCATCAAGCTTTCTTTTTTAGCTCTGTCGTTGACGGTCAAGAATGGACGACTGACGGAGAAACCAAAGACTTTTGGATTAAAATAAAATGTCCCGTTGCAGTTGCTATTTGGCAATTTCATTTGCGCGGCCGATTAAACTCTAGTGTTGGGCAAATTTATAATTAGCGATTGGAAGGATCAAACGATGATATTAACTGGGTAATATTGTATAGTACAGCAAACACGTAAATTTCAACAACACATTATTTTACAATTCTAACTGCGAATACATTTAACAAGTACTTGTATTTTCGAGTTATGTTGTCTCTGCAAAAGGTCCGTTTTCAGGATTGACAGCATTTCAAATATACATACTCGATGATCAGGTATGATCATAACGATTACTTCGTCGCGAATAAATTTAATCTAACGTTGTAGAATAATGTCTGAACCAGCAATTATAACCGTTGCAAGAGAATTTTACGATAATATATTTAACCCTAACAAAGATGTTTCTACAACAGATGTTAACAACAAATCACGAGCAGCAAACAGAATCCAAAATATGAAATGTATTAGCATTGAATCATTAAACACTCAATTGTCAGAAAATATGGGTAAATTTACTCGCGTTATGCATATGCGAGGACCACAACTAATAGAAGCAATATACTAAACTTTGATATTATAAGCAGATACTGTCATCCTGATGATTGTCTAGAAGAACAAAACAAGTTGAAATCCTGCTTGAAAAATATTGCTTGAGCTTAATATGGAAAATACAGATACAATAATTCATTCACATCTAATAAAAGCACGAGCTTATGGTGGAAGATTGCAGGAAGAAAAACGAATAAACGACAATCATGTTCATCTGAACAAACTAGAGGAAGCTAAAAAATTAAAATTATGAAGAAACAAAAAGTTACATGATAATTTTTCAAAAGGCGAAATTTTTAATCATTTCGGTATGTATTACCACGACAAACAAACCTTATTTAAAATTGCTAGTATAACAGCGGATACGAAGTTAATGATCAAAGCGTACTCGAACGCAATTTTACCAATGATACGTGAAAAACCTAAATTTGATCTGATTATTGTTAACGAATCTCTCGCGATAATCAAAACTCTTGACGAGAAAATTGATAATCTCCATGGTTCTGACCGATTTGATTTTTTCTTGAAGAAATCGAATCAGAAAGGTTGGAAAAAAAGATTGATTCTTCCTACGACATCAGTGAAGAAGATGTTCCACTTCCATCGCTCCGACGCTCTATACAATTGTCAGTACGAAATTATTGCAATGAAATCAAGAAAATATTCACGTAACCATACGAAAATATAATTTTCAAAGAAGGTTCTGTTATTGGTCTTCTCCCAATTGAAGTTGGTAAAATCTGAAAATTAATGCTAAAAAATTTCGTAGTCAACAGACAACATCTTTTTCTCCAAAATGTTACGTTGGATCAAATAAGCTTGGTACTCGGGTTTATCGATGAAACAGAAAGAGAATACGGTGATTTGGTAAGCAAAACAGATTTATGTGAACGTGAAGTAGAAAACGTGTTTGATTCCTACAGTTGGTTAAAGAAAAATTAGGTATTAACAGATGAACGATATAAAGATACTTCGTCGGATGTTTATGACAAGTATAGAGATTTTATAGCTGATCCTAGCAATGATAAGTTCCGTGCGTTCCTTGATTTAATTGTTGTTACTAGAACTTTTGTCATTGCATAAACATTGTAAACAAATATTGTATAATGAAAAAAACAAAACAACAGATCATCGATTTTAATCATGTTTCAGAGGAAATTCCAATACAAAATGTGGACGCACTAATGCAATATTACAGGTTTATCATATAACTTTTGGTATGTAAAACAATGTTACAAATACTATAGCAAAATGCTTCGGGTAATATCATATTCACTACTGCTAATGACTGGTATAATTTTTAGTGGAGCATCATTAAACCCGTTTTTGTTAATAATATCCGGTGTTGGTGTTTCTCTTGCAACAGCGCGTAAAAAATTGAGCCTCGACATGAGAAAAAAAAAAAAATGCCTGTAAAACAGCAAGTATCACTTATAAAAAATTACTTGATCAGATACTATCTTATCTGCGAGGTGAGAAATATGATATGGACGATTTAATATGTGAGTTTCGTATTACTGACAGTATGTTAACAGATATTTTACCAATGAGAGTTAGCAGGTATGAAACAAATTATCAAAAAATGCATGGTGATTATAGGGTATGAAATTTTGTCTAAACTTTAGAAATAAAATAATCTCAAAAGTACAAAGTACTTCACAGAAAAATTTTATCTAACCTGATGGGTGTGGTTAGGGTAGGTTTAAAATGCGTCTTTGTATTTGTTTGGAGAAAAATGGGGTCTCTGGGTCAGAAAAAATAGAGTCTCTAGGCTAGAAACCTCCTTTTTTCTACTACTTGGTGTTTTAGCTAATATTGATTCAGAAACTGACCTAGTAAATGATTAAGGATATCAGGAGAATATATGTCGCGAATACGGGTCTATTCAATACAAAAGTTAAATACATTGCCTTTGTAACCGTTTCATTTACTTCAGCTTTGAAATAAATGAGCTTGAATGTTTTACAATGATGTTTGCATATAATTTTAGCTACATCAAAAGGCTGTTCCTAATGGTGATTGTAAGGTCCAAGCAGACTTAGACTATTGATTTATATATTGCATTTTCATAGTCAATGACCACAAAGCAAGGCATGTTTATTTTCAAGATGTAATATTACCTAGCATCGATTTGGATTAAAGAGACATGCCAGTGGTTCACGAGAAATCAAGGATGGTAAGCAGTTTAATTACAGACTGCTGCTAAAGGTCACGCTATATTCATTATAAACCTAACATTAACACCAAGCATCCTTAATGAAAAGAGAAGCTAGCAAATAACTGGGTTATGTGTGCAGATTGAGACAGTATTATAAAACGTATATGAAAATACTCACCAGTCTATTCCATTAAAATTATTTATAATGATCCATATTTGTCAAACTATTAGCTTGAATACACCTGTCACTGGAATCCTATTTGACAAAGATTTTTGCAAGCCTAATTGAAATCACTAAGTACAAAATCAAACAGCTTTCCCCACAGATTTGATATCGAAAGTGAAAGTTCTTCAAACATCGTACAGTAGGTTGGCAATTCCAGGTTGTGATAAGTGCCTGTCAGTGTACACATCCTGCCAGTGCAAGGATTAGAATGAAAGTCAGTGGCTTTATACTTGCAAACAAATTACTTTGGAAAACAATATTTAGATATTACAGCTGGTGGTGAAGATCATGATGTATACAGGTATTTGCGAAAACAATGCTGAGGTCAACAAACCATTACTCATCCATATTCAATGACCATTGCAAACTTTAATATTTGTTTTCTATGTTCACTTTTAAAGGTATGTTATGTCACTACAATTACTCAAGGTAACTTAGTCTTTGAGCAGTGCACTTTAGATGCATCGTCATATGCATGCCAGCTTCTTCGTGTGAGTATTATTACGTATATCTACATTGTGCGTTTACTTTTTATCCCTTATCGTAGATTACACAAAGCTAACTTTTGTCCATGATATATACTAAACCTTAGGATAATATTTGTAAATATGTTTACTTAGACTTGAGTTCAGAACATTGGTTTTACCCTAGAACATTATATGATTCACCTGGCATCTAACAAGTTTAAATAGACCTGACCTTGTTTAGGGATTTGATGGAAATTTTCATTAAGTTAATAGAGTATTTCTTGAAAATGGTTATAACATAGGTAATGTGTGTAAGCATTTAAGCTTGTTTCCATCAGGATTATTCATTCATAGTTTAATGTCTGTCACGTGGAATCTGTATTTTGTATTCAGAGGATGTATTATTAAATTATTTACTGGAATTAAAAAAAGTGCTCGTTGACTGTACAACTAAATCATTACTTTGGAATTATTGTGAATTCATTTAAGGACATTCTGGACTATACCAGTGTGATTTCAACAAAAATATTAGCACATTATCTCATTCAAGCTTACTGACACATCAGCACATTCAAGATTAGAATTCTTTTGTAGCACCGCTGAGATTCATTCGGAATACTATAATTTTGGACTTGTGATAACGCTTTCAGGATCATTGGGATTTAATTCACAAGACTGTAAAGTATCTTCTAAATTTTCATTTTGTGTTCCATGGAAATTTTTCCTGAATTCTACAAAACAAGCTTTCTCTGTTACTTGGTTTAAGACAATAGAGTCGCAACATTATGGTTCAGTTACACTTTGTGCTTACTGCCAAGTGAGCATAGTACTTGTCCTCATATGTTTCTTTCTATCTCATTTGAGGTAACTTTTTCAGCCAGCGGATGGATGAGTGCAATTTTGTTTTGATTAGAGGAGGAAGCTGTGGCGGTTACAGGGAACACTTGATGTAGGAGCAACCATACTGTGAAAACATTTGCAATGTTTGTCCCTGCTTGCTGATTTTAGCCTGTCTAATATGCGAGGTTCCTGTTGAAAGCATTTGTTGTGTGCTACGCTTATTCGTCAATATCTGCAAAAAGATCTGCTTTGGACAACGATAAGAGCCATGGTTGATTCCCATGCTTGCAAAAATCTTAGAGATTGCCTTCTCGGGACCTAATATGCTGTGTGCAGTCTGGAGAATAAAGCACAGTTATTCTTAAATGTTGCACGCTGGTCCTTCTCCTTTAGAGTACATTTATTCTGGATAATAATGACATGTTCTTCTCTGCTGGTTCTTGAACGGGTTTGCATCGCCCCACAAGGTTCTCTCTCTCTCTCTCTCTCTCTCTCTCTCTCTCTCTCTCTCTCTCTCTCTATATATATATATATATATATATATATATATATATATATATATAAACTCAGGTGGTCATATTGTTCCTGCCTCAATTTGCATGTACTTCTACTACGGTCTTCACTACATTTAAGTTAATTATGTACTTGTTATTCAAAGTTAGAAGATCACCGCTGTCCTCTCTAAAAGGGTTTTACATGTCATAAAATGCAGTTACCACGGATGAGACTTCCTTTGCTAAGGACTCTTGTATACCTATTGCTTGTTCATGGTGCTGTGTGTATTCCTTGCTGCTGATGGCCTCTTCAGACTCCTTAATTATTCTACTAGCATCAAGCGCCTGAGTACTGAAAGGTTATTTATCAGCCCGGCTGCTCCTTCAGTCCCTTTTACGAGGGAGTTGACCTGCTAATGGGCAGAGAATGGGGGCTTTATTTTGTAAGTCACTGTCATCTCACCTCTGTCTGCGTGGGTTCGAGTCTCGGATTCGGCCAATGTGGTTATGTGAGAAAGCTTGCCAGTAACTTCTCGTTGGTCGATGGTTCTTTCCGGGGTTTTCCCAGGTTCTTCCTCCACCATTTATACTGGCCGCCATGTATAGCCTATCTTGTGCTGCAAAATGGCGTTAAACCCTACAACAACAACAATAACAACAACAAGGGAATTAAAGCCCTAGAATATAACAAGAAAAACCCCAAGAAAAACAACCTGCCTCCGTACAGTTTTGATAATGGATATTTACAACATACTTCCTGGATTGTAAATGTTACCAAATGCATGTAATTAAGTTTGGTTTTTCTTCTTTCTAACTTCATTACTATCTATAGAAGGCTGTATTGTCCACCCACCCACTCCCGTCCCAATGTTCAATTCCTATTTATTCAGTAGAGCTGGGTGCTGGTTAGGACGTGTGAGCGTTGTGCAGCAGAGTTGAGTATTATTCAGTAGGTGTGAATGCTGTTCAGTTTGGGCATGTTCTGGTTAATGGAGAACATGTTGTACAGCAGAGTTGAGAGTTATTTAGTAGGAGCGAATGCTGTTCGGTTTGTGCATGTTCTGGTTGGTAGAGAGCGTGTTGTGCAGCAGAGTGGAGTTTTATTCAGTGGGTGTGAATGCTGTTCTGTTTGTGCATGTTCTGGTTAGTAGAGAGCGTGTTGGTCGGCAGAGTTGATTTTTCTTCTCTCCATCTGGATCACTGTCTATAGAAGGCTGTGTTGCCCACTTCCTCCCCCTGTATTTAATTCTCATTTGGTCATTAGAGGTGGGTGCTCATTAGGACGCGTGAGCGTTGTGTAGCACAGTTGCGTGTTGTTCAGTAGGTGTGAATACTGTTCAGTTTATGCATATTCTGGTTAGTACAGAGCGTGTTAAACATCAGAAGTTGGTGCTGGTGAGATTCTGTGTAAGTTAGAATATGTAAATGTCAGTAGAGGGGTCAGTGGTAATTAGGTTTTAGTGCTGATCTGTATAAGGGTATTGGCCAGTACTTGTGAGTGTTGGTCAGTAAGAGGATGTGTCATTTAGTTTTTGTCAGTATGGTCAGTATCCAACATCGTGTTCAAAATGCCCTTGTCTCCATACCGTGCCACCATGTTGCTCACATGATCCCAGATGGTCCCCTAATGTTAAATCCATGGACTAATGCTAATGTTCCCCATTCGCCCATAACCGCGCAGTCCTATGATGGTCGTAAGTAGACTTTTCCATCCCACCTTCAATAGAAGTTCTTTTCCTTCATAGGGTCATACTTTCAAAGTGTCGGCAAAATATCAAATTCCCGTTTACTACACTGGGTCCCTTTTGAGACTACGGATGCCTCCTACTATTATTCTCTTTTTCATTAAAAGAAATCAATTTGCACTGTTGGCATTTAAAATTGTGTGTATCAAAGTATCACATGTAATTTATTAAAACATGTTTTAAAAAGTAAACCTAATATATGGAGATTACTACTGAATTTTTCTTTACAGTCTATGTCCTATAGTTAAATCTTCCGAAATAAAACCAGTGTTGCTAAAATCTTGGATATCAAGGAATATGAGCTAGTCGAAGATTAGCTAGAATGCATACTTACGGCATTGGGACCAGAGAGGTGGTTTGGTTGTAGGTGTTTGAAGTGAAAAGTAAATCTTATCTAATCAACATTCACTTAAAAATATTATCTGATTCGAGATGCTTTGAATTTTGTAATTAATTTGATTTTATTTTCAGAAGTCTTTAGAGTTGTAATGAAATGTTACAGCACAAGTTGTGAATAGATAAGTTTTAATATGAGAGATTTCTTCTTCAGAATCTTACAGAGAAGAAACGAGTAGTGTCCTGAAATGTTTGGTTTACTGGCATGACGAACAGTACAAGTTAATACCTTCTGTTTAACGCAAAGTTGTGCAAAACAATCTGTAAAACTTAGTAAAAAATATTCCGTGCAAATATTGTTACCATATACATTACGACAATGAATCTTTCCGTAATGCCAACATTTCACATTGGAATATACTGGAGTATTTTATGCCCTGCACTCCATTTTTGCGTTCCTTTCTGTTTATAGCTTTTGTTTTATTCCTTTCTTCTGAAGCAACAAGCCTAAAATGTAACCAAATTTGCGGTAGAAATTATAGCTTAGAGTTACTCGTTTTCACATTAGGAGACAGCCTTCCATTAGAAGGGGATATAATCAATAATTTAAATTTGAATCTGATATAGCGTGACAGGCATATCGAAAAGGTGCCAGCACCATTCTGCTGTTAGACAGCAGTGTTGTCACTGACGTTCTGGTGGAAATCTGATTTAATGAGATTACATGTAGATTTTAGGTTGCGTAGAAAGACCGTTACATTGCGTGTATCACCAAAGAGTCCATGGGAATTAAATATTGATTTTGTAAGGAAGTAGTCAGTAACTATTGAGAATGGGCGTGGGATAATTGAAAATCATGGTGGACAGAAATTTTCACCCATCCTCAAACACTGTTGCATCGAACATTATATCAAAGAACGTGAAGCACTGGTACATCATTATTTTCGTTCAACAGAATGTGCAGCGTATATTTCTTTAGTTCTCAAAATCAAACCACATCCCAAAGTTAATGAACCATCTCCGTTTTAAATTTTTAATTACCCTGTAATGTATAATGTAACTAACCGAAAGATGCCAGTAATATAATCGCCATGCAAAAACAACAACAAAAACAAAAAACATACAAGACATAAAGGGATGAGCTTTTAAACGTTTTCTCGTCATTAAGTAAGTATACTATTTTTTGAAGCTTCCTATCTTCAAAATGAAGCTATTTCGACTAAAATCTACATTTCTGTACAAGAAAAAACAGAATAGAAATGTAATTTCCCCTCCCTAAATTTGTTTGTTCTACATGCATATTTGGATTCCACAAACAGTGAGAAATTCTAATTTATTTCTACAAAATGTGCAAGTAGTGGCTAGGGTGAAAATTGAGGTGGACGGTACTTCCTTAACTGAATGTGTAGGTTATGAAAATCTTTATATTTTTCAAGGTGTACTATGATCATAGTTACTGACTGTGAATGGAAATATGCTTAAAATATTTGATAATTTTTGAATTTCCATTTTTAATGTCTAGAACTTAATAAAGATAGCTCAACCAAAGAATTGTTTTACTTCACTTTTGAAAATCTTCTTTCGCACAATGATTGCGTTAAATGTACGTTTAACTTCCAGTGAGGTAACCCCGGTGCAGACTGGCCACCGAAAGACAACATTCATTCTTCTTTATGCGTGTGAGGCTAACATTTTAATTTTGTCCGTTTGAAGGATTTGAAAGTAATTACTTTTTGTGCCCTTTCTTTATGTTGCAGTAACACTATTTGTGTTTTGTTTTCTTTTTCAGCTCGTTCTTATACCATGTTTAAGAGATAAACTGTAACGCCTTTTTATTTGGCGACTTCTATGAAACGAAGGTCTTCTATTTATGAGGTTTAGAATTATTAGGTGATGTTGCTCTTATAGGGGGCTTTTCAGAACATAGGACTAACGCAACAACATCCACTAGCCTGTGAATTATTTAGGGATTGAAATCTCTTAGTTACCAGGTTATAAATATATAGAGGTTCTGCCGAAAGCTGAAGCTAAATTGCCGACTTCAGTATGTACACACATCTGAAACGTTGGTAATTAAATTTAGTTTTGAAACGAAATTATTCTAATCACTACATGGTGCCAGCAGTGTACAGTATATTTCAAAATGTCTACCACGAAAAGTCAGTCTGTTAAAAGTAGTTACTTTATTTCTTACCTGGCTGATATTCTCACAAATATCAATTAGTATTGTACGTCTTATTACACAGACAAAACAGACACATAAAACAAGTAACAAATTTGTGAACATCTTTATTTTTTCTATTGATTTGAAAGTGGATACATTCTGCACGTTAGCCAATTTGAGATCGATACAACAAAGAATGTGTATACCTCTGAAGTCAATCTCTACAATGACAGTCAGTGTAAATATTGTTAACACGTAAGTTACCGATTTATTTATGTGTTTGGTGTTCATGGAAGAAATACTTATTGGCTTTCAACACTTTGCCACTCTTTTTGCACAATAGCGAAACACTCTTCAAGCTCATTTCACGAGAATAAAGTGTGAGATTCGTTAGAGAATATTAGCTGCTCTCTCTCTCTCTCTCTCTCTCCTCGCGCAATTCAGTCGAGTTCAAAGTTTCCACCTTCTTCACTTCATTTACTTTCGTAAATGATGTATTGACTCCGGAATCTAGTGGACAATATGATAGTATCTGAAGTTTAATAGAATAATTCATACTCATCAGTGGATAGGAAAATTATGTTCCTGTGTTGGATATTTTTTTATCCTACATCGATGCATATAGAAGCATTTTTTTTTTTTCACATCCTGAACGAAATGTTATGGTTAAAATCAAAATAAATTCTTGTGAATCCTGATGCAACTTTAAAACAACAAACTACTCAATAAAATGCTACTAATCTGGATTTTGCAATAATGTATATGTGAACAGATCAAAACAGTCTTTACTCTGATCCCTTAGATCAATTTAGACAGAATGACATAATCCTTGATTTAGCACTAATTTGATTTTTTGCAATAAATACGAATGATAAATTGAAATTGAAAACATAACTACAACGCCAGTTAACATGACGTTATAACATGGTGGCAGTGAGATGTGCGTCTGAAAACGGGAGTGGAATTTTCAGTTAATACTTCGGTTGTTGTTATTATCTGAACATAAGTTGGATTTGCCTTATAATTTGAACTTTGAGCTTTCGGGAAACGGCTGAAAAGTTTGATTCTGTGGGATGGCATACAGTGGTTAGGATGCGGCAGCCGCGAATTGTACATGATCTAGCTGGAAAAGGATATCGTCCAGACTCTAAATGTAAGAGACAAGGCACTGGCATGCCAGGTTTACCAGCTGGTAAGCATATTTCATATGTAAGCAACATTTCGCTTGACCAATGTTAGACTCTTAGCATTGACAATACATTTCAATCAATTTTTGTTTATTTTCAAGAATACAAAAATGTCGACGAACAGATCTCCGCTGTGGAGCATGTTGCATGTGTCGCTAAACGTATGGCCGACATAAACTCAGACAAAATCAAAACATTGGCTTATAAATCTACTGACCTTGAAGCGCGACATAGGCGGAACAATTCGATATTTTGTGAGTTACCAGAGGTCATAAACGCGGACTGTTTGGATGTAGTGCTACGACTTTCTCGGCGACAAATTAGGACTTGACACAGACACTATGTGCTGTACACAGAGCTCACCGTATTGAAAAAAGGCAGAGAAATATGAGCAAAGACATCAACAGAATTACCATCAGCCATTCCACTAAAGTGAGACATAGGCCAATGATAGCAGCCCTGCGTGATTATCAGGATGTTGAATGGACATGACCAAATGTTTTCAAACTGAAAGCCACCGAATTTGGCATTAGTCGCGATTATCCGCAAGAAATTACAGACGCTCGGAAATCGTTGTTTAGTGTGCTACAGCTTCTGAAAAAAGAAGTTTTCACAATCAAAGGTACCATTCAGTTCACGGGCGAATTAAAGCTTGGATGGAAAAACAGTCAAAGATGCTTTCCAGTTTGGCATCAAGTTATTAGACGCAGCAGACTGAGCAACAATAGCATGCCATGCGGTTCTTTGCTAACTGTCGAGAACGAGAAACAGTCGAAAGGCGCACAAGCATCACGGGTCGTGGAGATACATATCTGGAATTAGACGAGTTCGTTCTCAAACACTTTAATTTAGGTGCTGATTGTGCAAAGTTTTTCAACGATACAAAACAAAAAAAATTCTCGTTGAATATAAATTGCCTATGAAACGAGTAACACTGGACACTGAAACCAATAACACTGAAAAAATTCTGATAGACTTATGTAGAAATAATAATCTTATTATATTAAATGGAAGATGTGGTGATGATATGAGTTTTAATTCTACAACTTTCGGGAAACACTTCTGTTATTGACTATTCAATCTTTTTTTTTTTTTTATCTAGCTCTGAAATATGTTAATAACTTTTGCATACATGAACTTAGCCCACTTTATACTGACGGTCATTCATTGTAAATATCTGGCTTTAGTTTTTACCGCAAAAACATGCAAATTATGTTTATGAAAACAAAATATCATCATAAAAGCCAAGATTGCACGAAAATAGAAAGGATGATTTTATTAATAATACTGATACCGGTAAACTTGAAGCGATAGTAAAGAAGACCCGGGATGCACTAAATAGTATAGAAAACATCGACAAAAACGATATCAACAGGTTGTACTCATAGATCGTCTCATTATTTAACGATTCTGCTTCAAAATGTTTTGTTGTAAATATTAATCAGACTTGTAATAAACATAACAGATGGTTCGGAAGAAAATACGAAAAGACCCGCAGAAAGTATCACCTAGCAAGAAAAATATGTAACATAAACGGAACACATACAAATAGAACAAACATTGTGAATGAAAGTAAAATATGCACAGAAAACCTCATTGAACTTTTCTATAAACAGAGAAAATTTAATGCAAACAAAATTTGCGAAAAATGAAAAGTAGAAAACCAAGGGATTATTGGAAAATATTAAATAACCCGAGAAACGGGGCGGAGAAACATAATGTTAGTCTCGAAGAATAATATAAATTTAAAATAATAATTCCGAAAATGAAATTAAAAAAAATATTCCAAAGATGACATAAATATTACAATAGATGACAACAATAAAATTCTTAATTTTGAAATTACTGAGTCAGAAATTATCTACTGTATTAAAAATCTTAAGAACAACAAAACACCGTCGAATGACAATGTATTAAACGGATATAAAAATGCACCTCTGACATGCTTATGCTCATATATGTCTCTTTTTCTTAATATAATATATGACACTGGTCCAATTTCTAAAACTTGGCTTTAAGGAATAAACAGACCATTATATAAGGCGAAAGGGTGATCCAAGCTCACCCGATGATTAAAGACTTATCACGATTTTGAGCTGTTTTTGTAAACGTTTTTCATCTGTTCTTGAAAAAAGACTTCAGAAGTTTCTATATTTTTAAGATGTTCTTAAAGAGAACCAAGCCGGATTAAGGCCAGGCTGTTCTTTCAGTGTTGTAAGAGCGTGAGACAACGTGAAAATCTTTCGGCAATTCTGTTTATCGTGTATGTAAATGACTTAGAAAATTATATGCTAGGAAATGGGTGCACTAGCGGGCAGTTACATTTTTATGATCACACTTTCTTCCTTTGAATTTTATACTGCTTTATATCAATGACACTTCTTTTTGGCACTGACGAAATATCTTTCCAAAATAATCTAAATGTATTTTATGAATACTCAAAGCTATGGAATTGAGTATCAAATTTAGAAAGACAGATTTTGATATTTGGTACACGAAATGATGATAAATATTGATTTACAATCGGCGATAATCTAATATAAATATCTGCTGAATTTAAATACTTAGGTGTTTTGTTTTCTAGAAATGGAAGGTTTGTTAAGTCTATGAAATACAACATTGATCAAACTAGACAGGCCCTGCATCTACTCTACCGAAATATAAGATACTTCAATCTTCCCATAGACCTGTAATTGCATCTTTTTGATCATACTATATTACCCATTTTACTATACAGGTGTGAAGTCTGGGGATTTGAAGGTATTACAATTTATAAAAATTTGCATACCGAAGTTTTAAGAAGAATCATAAAGCTGAGGAAAATGACACCTACTTATATGCTTAATTCAGAACTGGGAAGGAAACCTATCGAAATAATTGTCAGATCATGAATTATAGGATTTTGGATGTCTATTATCAATGGTAAATGGACCAAACTCTCTAGACACCTTTATCAAATACATTTTTCGAGGTCAGTGCTAACGCAAATACTTATAAATGGATGAATAGCATAAAGAACAACGATAACTATTGAGAGATCTGACCTTCTATATCACGAATGTATTAATAATCTGAAAGTAACAAAAGGCATGAGACCGCTCCTGTGGCCTAGTGGTTAGAGCGTCCGCCTCGGATGAGGGAGGTCGTGGGTTCGATCCCCGACCGAGTCATACCAAAGACCTACAAAAATGGTACCAACAGCTGCCTCGCTTGGCGCTCAGCATTAAGAGGTTAGTGTAAGGACTGGTCGGCCTGGTGTCAGGATAATGTGACTGGGTGGGACATCATGCTACATGTCTGCGGCATGATGCCCCAGTGCTAGGAATCACTTTAAATTGCCACACTTCAGACATCGTAGCGATATGACTGAAAAATTTGTTAATGCTACGTTAAAAATCCAAATCACACACACACACACACACACACACACACACACACACACACACAATGCATGATAACAGGAACTTTGAAGGACCTTTATATACAGGAGTTGCAATCGTTAGTAACATTATCTTCCAAATGGGGATTTTACCATTGTTTACAAGTAGTCTGAATATGGAAAATCACTTATTTTTTTTACCTAATAATTGCCATTGATAAAATTCAGGACTTCCAATCACAGACTCCACGCTGAAATCGATCGTTAGGACAATACACCATTTGAAGAACGGAAATGTAATCTTTATGATAAAAATGACATCGGTGACGAATACCATTATTCATTTATTTGTACTACATTTCACAAAGAAAGGGGTATGTTTCTAAAACCGTTCTATTACCAGAAACCATCTTCGGTAAAGTTAAAAATTTTATTTGTTACCAAAAATCTCAAAATTCTCCAAAATCTTGCCAAATTTGTTACTGTGAGAATGAAAACAATATCACAAACTTTCTGCTATAAATTTTCCATAATTCATAACAATATCATTTTTCCTTTTTTCTTTCACTCTTAAACTTTTTATACACTCCATAAGAGACATTGTGCTCGACGAAAACAATATTACATTTGTGTACCCAGATGATCTCATATTACGTCCGAATGTTTATTCTTGCTGTGATTATAAACGTTGACCTATGATGTGATTTGTATCTCCATGTTGGTGACGTTACCTTACAATATTGTAGCAGCTGTGGTATTCTCACATTCCACCTATGTGTGGCCTGAGATTTATTTTTATTAATTAAAGTTTTTTATTTTGTTCTTTTCTGTTCTTTTTCGACTTGGAAGTGAAATATATAATCTATACGAAATGTGCGTTTACACAGCTCGAAATGTACTCACAAACATTCACTCACACAACTTCAGGTTCATGGGTATAAATCTTTTGCAATGAAAATTTCCGACATGTCAATCAAATTGGGCAGATTGATCAATCAAATATATATATATATATATATATATATATATATATATATATATATACTAATAGCAGATGAAAATCCCTTCTTTTATTGTATACTTATTTTCTACCCAATAATGAGCCAGAATTTACCCTGAAATCACAAAGTAATTAAACGATACTGTCGTTTTCTGATTCCGTTTTAGCACACTCTCAAACAAGGCCTGAAATACTTTTTCCTGGTTGCAACTAAGTATTCTTTGTAAGAAGTCTATATCATCAGGTTCAAGCAATATGTTCAAACCCGTTGTAAATAACTGCCTAAATATTTATGTCATCCCATATCAAGTCCGCATCGGAGCCTGGCACAATGTCCGTAGAGAAACAATTCAAACGGTATCAGATAAGCATTGATATAAACTTTCCTTGTTATTCAGTTGTTGATTCATTCTGTGATGAAAACTTTGACAACTGCGTACTAGTTGTAAAACACATATAATTCTGCTGCCCCCATTCGCCGAAGAGCTCGTGTTATTTGCATTGATAGTAGTGAAAAAGAGTGTTGTTACACATACTTCATTCATAAAAATAATATTCATGTGCATAAAAATTATTATAAAAAAAAATGGAATTCTGTTTCTTACTTAAAATGAAGTTATTCAAGCTAGTGAAATTTTTCATGATTTCACAACTGCACAATAGCTACAAATCACATTATACATATGGGTTTGCTGCACCTTGTGTCGAAGAACTCTTGTTATTAACATTGATAGTAATGAAACTGAGTGACTGTTGTTAACACGCCCATATCGAAAGTTAAATTCGATGTAAGAGTTAAGATTAAGTTCGTATTCAAAGGTGGAAACCTTAAGCATTTTTTAGTTACATTTTGAGATTTTATTATTTTATTAGAAATTTGGTCGGTATATAACAAAACAATTATCATAGTAGTTTGATACTGATTCCTATCACGTCTCGTTGTCAGCATCAGAAAATCCAAGTCATGACTCGACGCCTTGAGTCTCGTAATGATCCGGATGTTTCACTTTAGCGAATGGCATATTCCCTGTATAAGTTAACTTTATTTAATATCATGATACTCCAGACTCGGACCAATGAAAAAATCCTAAAAGCTATAATCACTCATATATAAACCTAATTTTTTCTCGAGCACATTTTTGTTTTTATAAATTTCCTCTTTCAACATTCAAATTTCAGAAAGCAATATATTTATTTAGGCTTCAACTCTGTCTAATGTATCACTTACTGCGAGTTTCTTTGATCTACTTTAGTTCTGAATGCATCGTCTTCTGTTGTAAACATTTGCTTCAAAATCATTAAAATCTATTTTTATTCGTTTCAGCCTTTCATCTGTATCATTCATGTTACCTTTCACAAAACAACAATTTTCCTCTGCTTGCTAAACATACTACTTTTCATCTCTGTTAGACTGTCCAACCTCAGCGTTTAATTTCGTGTACAGTTGCTTGAATTGGTAAGTAATTATATTGTTCTGATGTTATCATATAAATAAAAATGTATGAACTGTGACCTCTGTTGAATTATATATTTTCTGTCTGCCTCTTCTTCTGTACCCTCGCATTGTGCCTGGCAAGATTGTTTTTGCCAGTCCAGATGATCTTGAGACATGACCGTACCACTTCAGTTTGCGCTTTTTTACAGTGGTCAAGAGGTCTTCATGGGATCCGATGGCTCGTTGGATCATGTTGTGGACTTCTTCATTGGTTACATTGTCAATGTATGAGATGCCCATGATCTTGCGGTAGCATCTCATTTCGAAGGTTTGAATCCTTCTTTGTAGATCTGATCTGAGCATCCATATTTCACAAGCATACAGAAAGATGGATATGACAATCGAGCGCATCAGCCTTATTTTGGAACCAAAAGCAATGTTGTTATCTTTCCATATTGGTCTCAACCTTGTTAATGCTGCTTTTTTCTGGGCAATCCTGCAAAGTAGTTCTGGTTTGGAGCCCTCATCTGTCATAATTGATCCCAAGTACTTGAAGCTTGTGACTCTTTCCAGCTTCTGTCCACTGACCTTTATTTCTGCACTGATGCCATTGGTGTTGTTTGTCATCAGTTTGGTGTTTTTGCGCTAATCTTCATGCTGTATGCTGTGGAGGTTGTGTCGAGGCTCTCTACCAAGTCAGCCAGTTCTTCTTTTATCTCCTGCTATATATACACTTCTTGATTCTATTCACCAAAAGTTTGTTTTTGATAACCTCTGTCCTTTTGATCGTTTTGATCATCTCTGTTAAGTCATTATTTTTCACTAACTATCATATCATTAGTGCGAGTAAAGGTCTTGCTGTTCTAAACAGCATTACTCTCATCAATATATAATTTGAAATCCTTTACCAATTCACATTATTCGGTTAAGGAAATCAAATTTCAACTCTTTGTCTAATTTTTTAACCGCTGATATTGAAAATATTATAGATGCCCGGTGAGTCTTTTCCCATGCTACTCATGCTATCCGAACCTCACAAAGCTGTTTTTACGTATTGGCTCGTTGAAAAGTAACAAAAGAAAAGAGTGAAGACAACAAGCTTCGTAAGTTTTAACAAAAATAATTTATTTCCCTAGAAAACACGGTGAAAAGGTGAAAATATGAAATAAGGCTTACGGTTTGTGAAAAGAATCCAAACATTTATCCTAATACTGGAAAAATACAAGTCCTACCACTAAATAAGTTTAACTGAATCCAGGTTCGAATCTTGATGACGTTCCAAGATGGAGGATGATGACGTCAAGTGAAGTCTTTACACAAATGTCCAGAATTTCACGTTGAACCACAATTTGTACTGTACTATTCCAATTTAGAATGAATTTCACTGAATGTCTTTGTCCTAAACCACTTGTGTAATTCTCCAGGGAAAAATAAATTATTATTTAAAAAGTAGATGAACTCCTATAGCCTATAACAAGACACATCTCGAGCTCTACAGATGTAAAAAAAAATAAACTCTTTCCAGTACAAGAAATATAACACCTTCTTCTGAAGGTATAAGAACGACTCTGACTATTTCACAGAGACCTAAGTGTTTAAAAACCGAACTAAGACGTCATTTCATGCACACGCACGAAGAACGCGTGGTTATTTCATCATCTAACAATCGCAGTACACGATGTAATCACGTATGCTTAGGAAATGACCTTGGCCACAACCAATCGTTTACGCCGGTTGTTTATCCAGTTGGCAATCTAAAATAATGCTTACGCAAGCCGAGAGTCATATTTACGTTTTAAATAAACACGATATTTCTTTCAAAAATATCAGATCCCGCGAACATTATCATCATCCTAATAAAATATAATGAAACAAAAATGAAATAAAAAGAATTCAAATTTTAACACACAAGTAATTAAACTACATGGTCGTAACGCTGTAAATATTGTTTAGTGCTACTTATTGATCCCAAACTTACTGTTTCGCTTACTGTTTATATGATATGTATTGCGGTAGATTATAGTCTCTGTTTCATCAATTCTTTTGCTGCTTAAATTTAATTTATTTTCATAAATGTGATTTGAGCTGTGAGATGTTATTAGATCTATTATTACCACTTGTAAATGCAGTTAATTTATTGTTTATATAAGTTTTATTTTCTGTTCCTGTTTTGACATCTTTCACATTGGTATTATTCAAATCCTTTCGAATTGGAGCACGAACTCTTCTTTATTGCACAAAGTTTATATTAACTGCTAGCAATATTTTATCTGATCTGTTAGATTGGTAATATGTTTAATGTTGACAATAAAGGCTAATTGTTCGACCTTGTCAATTTTTTCACTTTGTTAATGTCTCAGTGTTGCAGAGACATTTGCGGTAGCATATCTGAAGGAGAATCACTACGACCTCTTACAATTCTGTTTTAAATTTTTTTTATACATGACCTTACATACGCTATAAGAATTCCATGCAAATCTTCATCTCTGATGCTGATGTTAAATTTGTTATATGTACCGCTTTGTATTTGCTTTTAATGAAAATTAACATTGTAAGAATCAAAGCATATGTGAGAAAATTTTTGGCAAGGACGCTCAAAAACATGAATACTAGCCATTGAAATAATTTGCTGTACTTCTAGTCTGATTGAAATACAATATATACACGCGTGTAAGCCCGTTCGCCTATAAGCCGCCCCCCCCCCCCCCTGAATAGGTAAAAACACTTTAAAGTGCATGAAGCGCGCGTATAAGCCGACCCACAACTCCGAGACGTCAAAAGATGTACGCGGTAGGTTCTAAATGCATTTATTTAGGCAAACCTATATTAAAAAAAATTACATGTATACTTCTCTCTCGTGGCTGGCATGTATGATTATTAAAAAGAAATGGTATAAACTTGTTTGAAAAGTAATTTATTTAATTTTCTGTTTTCTTATTGTTTCTGCCTAATTAAGATTTGTGTATAACTTGATAGAACGATGACAAGAATTGAGAATTCGTGAGTTGCCGTTACACTACCTCTCCCTTTTGACTCAATTATTGTTTGTTTATGCATTATTGCATTGGACATTTTATGTCAGTGCACCAGTAATTACGTTTTTATTTTGCCTTGAAATTGTAAATACCTAACTAATTAAAATGTGATCCCAGTATGACAACACAACGAACAACAATACCGTTTGATTCAACGCTCGCAATTAGGATTTTGAACGTATTTACATAATGACGCCACCGCATGTACATTGTAGGTTTGAACACGCGCTGAATGAAGTACATTCCGCTGAAAGAAGTACATCCCTTGGAGTCGAATCATGGGCATCACTGCACTGATTTTTAATGACATCTCCAAAATACAATTATAAAGTTTAGAAATAATGCTTCGCAAATTATGCTAATGCTGTAAAAGCTGAGTTGTAGTTTGCTTTGATGTAAGCGACCTTACACCATACCTGTCAACGATCACGACGCGTGGGAAAAATCCTCCCGATTTTTGAGGTCGTTCCACGCCTACCTCCCATGTCATAATATCTACTGATTTTGCACAGAACTCCCGATTATTAAATTATGTCTTCGATTTTCATTTCTCCTAAACAAGAAAAGTCCTACATAAATATATATATCGTATGCAAGCCATATTCTGTTGCATCACCATATTGTGACGAAATAATTACTTTACTAGAAAGAAATCGCTTCTTCACTAGATAGAATGTTAAGTTTAAACATTGTTCACGTAAATTTATGATTTGTTTTACCTCTACAACAATACAAAAATCAGAAAATAAACCAGAACAAAAAATAAACCACAACAATAAAATTGACGACTATTAATTTCAACCCCAAGAATGATCACTACGAATGCTGTAACTCTATATGCTATAGCTCCATTCCCACCAAAGAAACTTACACGAGTGAACACCTCCGTATATACGAACGTTAATTACCATCGTTAAATGAAAAGAACGACTGAAAATACATAACACGCAACATATGTGTCCTCAAAAAACTTATTCAGAATACATGTTTTATACTAAACAATACGAAATGCCTTACGAGTTGACAATAAGGAATAACGATCAGATATAAGTAGTATAGTGGGACGATATAGCGTCAATGTGAAAATACATTACAGACACCCCCCCACCCCCCCGGAAGATATGGCGTCAAGTTTATAGCGTCAAATGGCACACCCTGGGACGATATAGCGTCAATGGGAATTTTGTATAGGGACAATAGGAATGGAACAGGTAGGGTGAAGTCACGGTACTGGACACTTGCAACAATGTGGCAAGTGGCTGACCTGAATACGCGCAGCTACTCTAGGTAGGGACAAATACAATAGAGAGACAGAGTCATATACTACACATAGATAACACATATATAGGCAAGAAAGAATAAATATCTTTTCGAGGCATATGAAAGTGGCCCTGAAAAGGGCCTTCGGATCCTTCTTTTTCTATTGTCTCCACTTCTTCATCCAGTTCCTCACTTTTTCAATGATTCCTTTCTTCTTCTTTCAATGATTCCTTTCTTCTTTTTCTTCTTTTCTTCGTCTGGAATCCAGTCAGGATGTCCCATAGCTCTAAACGTTTCCTGTACCTTCATCGAGTTCATGTTCAGTCTTTCAAACTCTTCCTTTCTCTTTTCTATTTTCTTTCTCGTTTCTCTCTTTTGTCCAGGTGTCTTTGATTTTCTTTACCTCTTCTTCCATCACGCTTTTCATCTTGTCTTCGGCTTTCTTTAACTGGTCTAAGCCCCACTGGACAAAAGACCACTCTGCCCAATTAAATGTATCTTGCAAGAAGCTCCTCACTTGGATGACAAGATCAAGGGCTTCCTTCAATGTCCCCACTCTCATATACTTAGGGTGGATGAATCCTCTTAATTTTTCCATCTCCTCTTCTGTCATACTTGCCACCAGATCCCTGGCTACTTTGAGGCTAGTGACTTGACTGGCCACAAAGTCTTTTGTAACTGGAAACTTCCATTCCTTTTCAAGCCTTTCCACCACGTAGGCTGCATCAATCTTCCAGAACCAACTATGTCTTAATTCATTAAACAAATTCATTTTTTCTTGAAGGTGTTGACTAGTCAATGCGGGTAGAAAGACTGACGTGCGCTCTGATTTATATCCGTGGAGCACGGACGTGAAGGAAAACATCCCTTACACTGACTTCACACCAACGAAAGGGAACGCATAAAACACACCATACTTACTATCCGCACAAACGTACGCGAATGCATAAAACACACCATACCTACTATCCACACAAACGGGAAGAAAAAACACACTCCATACTTAATATCCACACAAACGTACGCGAATGCATGAAACACACCATACCTACTATCCACACAAACGGACGCGAAAGCATAAAACACACTATATACTATCCACACAAACCATATATACTATCCACACAAACGGACGCGAACGCATAAAACGCACCATATCTACTATCCACAGAAACGTACGCGAATGCATAAAACACACCATATCTACTATCCACACAAACGGGAAGAGAAGAAAAAACACACCATATCTACTATCCACACAAACGTACGCGAACGCAAACACACACACACACACATCAGTAAAGAAGTGAGTGTTTATAGTCATACTACTTCACATTCACACAAATTGGCAACTTGAATAGTGTCTTTCCTAGAGATCTGGTTAGCCCTGAGAAGGGCTGTTTTTTTTTCTCTAGAACTTCAGATTCACCCGTTTAGCGATGACATCTCCCAGGCCGTGCCCTACACACGCATCGCCGGCTCCAGTCATTCTCCCAATTAATACGTGTGATTGGGAGCGCAGACGGGGCTTGAGTGGCCTAATCATCCCAGTTTTCACTTTGAGGGATAGTGAAGACTTGTTCCCTCTGTCTTCTCCTATGCCAGACCCGGGGATGATGAGGTCTCTGTGGACCCCACTCTTGCCGCTGTCTCTCCAATTCCTCCAATGCTTCCTGCTCCCAGTTTTCTGCCTGGGGGACAGAGGTTCTTGGTACTGGTGGTAGTGGTGGCAGAGGCTGTGGCTGTCTTTGTTGTGGAAGTGGTGGTTGTGGAGGCGTTGGTGTCCCCACCACAGGCTTGACCTCACACAGAGGTCTCAGTATGAGGTGAAGCAGGATCCCTCGCTTCGTTTCCTTCTCCTCTTCTTTCCTTTTCTTCTCTTCCTCCTTCTCTATCCTGGCTTCTTCGGCTATAGTCTACATAGCCAGTTCATCTAAAATGCGCCTGATATATTCCAGGTGCATTTGGAGTTCTAGAAGCTTGGCAATTCTATTATTCATCTTCAATGTTGATACGTCAACGTTGGGTAGCCAGACTGACGATCGCTCAGATTTATATCCCTGGAGCACGGACGTAAAGGTAAACATCCCCTGACACCAAAAGTTACAATACCACTATTACCATCACATCAAACGCGCGGACCTAAAAGAAACACTCACGTTGACTTTTTACTTACAAACACAGACATGCACGATTCGACAAGACAGAAACGATGTGTGGATTTTTTGTTTACTGACAAAAGAAACGAAGTGCTTATAGACACACTTCTATTTTTTTAAACATACAAACACACAAATTATTTTGGCAATTGAATTAGTTTGTCTTTTCTAGAGTATTGGGGTAGCCCTGAGAAGGGCTGTGTTTGTTGACGGGTAGTGATGGCAATCTTTTATTGTCTAAGACTGCGTCCCCGTCTGGCAGCAGGCTTTCCTACACGATACGGCCTGCTTCTGCGGAAAGAGAAGGAGAACTCTTTAGTGCCCACACGACAGTCGACAAAACTCTGTCTGGTTCTTGCTGCTGCTGCTGTTGCTGCTGCTGTTGTTGCTGCTCTTCTCTCTGCTTCTGAAGTCTCTACTTCTCTGTCCATTCTTCTTGTTCTTGCTTGATTTCCTCTCTGAAGACCTCTTTTACCAGGTTTTGGGCTATTGATAACATCCTGACATTCTCTATCTCTTCAGGCTTTGGTATCAGGTTTAGCCTGACACGATGTAAATTCACGTAAGCTTCGTTCAGCTTAGCTAGTCTGGAAGGCATATTCATAGGTTGAGGAATCAACAGTGGATGACCGAACTGGAGACCGACCCGCTTTATATGGTTCAAACGCGGACGCGATAGAAAACATTCTTACTGGGTTTTTGTTGGGTCGAAACGTTATGATAGCGAATGTGATAGTGAGGGATAGAGAGAAAGTCAAAGAGCATTTGTAATGATAAAGTGTTTTTGAAAACAAACGACAGACACGTTTCTTTTTCAAAACACAACATTTTTATTCCACAAACAATTAACCATTGACAATTAACAATAACATCAAACAAACTATTTTTGACAAGGTTGACAACGTTGTAAAATCATGTGAGATTTCCACTGATGGAAGTCACGAGGCCACTGATGTACACTACTCTTCCACGCTAAAGACAAAATATAGCCATAATGGTCACAAAACCATCGATCTACTTTATCATCGTTTCTAGAAGAGTTACTATCAAAATAAAAAAGTCACTAAATGTTCTAAAGATTGTCCAAGACTGCGTTGATGAAGAAAATGCACACAATATTGTTCACACACCATCGAATCTGTGCCTTGTAATTTCACATTATAGTATCGTGTCGTCTGGGCATTTCTTCTCATAAAGTCGATGATGTAGTCTTCCAAAGTGGGTAATCAATACGAATCAAAATATTCCACACAATCCTCTTGAGGGAAGTAGACGGCGACCCAGTGAGTTCCTGGAAGATGACTGTCGTCCGTGTTGATGACATAAGTTTGATGGTCTTGAGGTTTGCGATGAGGTAGTTTGTCTTTAGCGCACACGACAGGATTCAAAGAAGCAGTATACGAACTGTTATTCAAAAGGTAATCAAGTTCCCAGGTATCCATTTTTTCTTGTTTTTTTTTCACAGGTAATGATAAGTCATCAATCCAATTCTGACTTTTTCTTTGAAAATCTCTGACAAGTAACCTTTTCTTTGCTTCGATCTGTTCTTTGGGCTAAGAGAGCTTCGATGCGATAGATCTCCAGAATAGTCAATGGAGGGCAGGAATGATCACGCAATCTTTTATACCACTCATGCAACACTGCTTCTTCCGAGATGAGACTCCAAGCGTCGTCCAGATACTCGTCCAATTTTTCTTCTTGACTCATCATCATACATTTATCGTGTTGAATTTGACTGGGATGATCGTTTTGACATCCGTAACAATCTTTCTTACTCAATTCCGTAATTTTAGCAAAACATGGCACTAAATGTCGTTCTTGTTCTGGCCATCTGGACGTGACCACTACGTCCTCTTCGTCTTGGTCTTGGGGTTCTGTTTTCACGATATCCTCCCATTCCATTTCCAAAGATTCTCTACCGTTCAAAAGAGGGATAAGTGTCTTCCATAGTTTCTAGAATGACTGCTATCAAATTGTTGATTTCTATGGTATTATCGAATTCGGCATACAGGATGACGTTCACCGTCTCGGTGAGAGCTTCTGAAAACTGAAGATCTACACACAGTTGATTGGATTTTATAGGGTGGAAATATCCCTCGTCGCTGCCTTGGTCTGGAGTGAAATCAAAGGCCCACAAAGTGTAACCTCCTACATAATCTTCGTACGAAATACCGTGACTGGTGTTGGTTCCTAGTTGCCCGGTAGCTTCGTACAGGGACAAGTACGATCTCAAGTAATTCTTCTGGGCAAAGTTAGGTTCGATGGGCCTGGTACACAAGGTATTGCCATTGCGACTGACTTCGATCTTGGACACTCTGTAGGCTTAAACTGGAAAGGATTTTGGCCGTGTGCTCCATTAAGGGCTGCATTACTGACGATGCCAACGATTAAACGTTTGGGTAACTGTCCTTGGAACAGATGATCTTCGATCTTGGATCGTAGTACAGCAGCAATGGTGAATGTTTTCACTTCTACACGTCGTATCGGATACTTGGCGGTCGTTCTGCTCAATGTGTGACTGGTGTCGTTTCCCGCTTTAGGTAACACTTCTATGCGACGCACATAAAGTCTGTCTTCTTGGATGATGGTTTTGTGCTCGTTGGCATGAGCCATCAAATGGAAAGTGATACTGCTGCTATTTAGTCTCAAGCGAATATCCACTCCGTTGAGCAAATACTTGTCTTGCAACCACATGTCCAAATGCAAGCCATCCATCAGTTCTAAACTACGTCCTTGTAGGATTTTCTTTCGACGGTCGTTAAAGTCCACGTTGTGAGGATTGTCATCGGCTGTCAGGGCTGTGTCTTTAAAAGTGTCCTCACCTGCTATGTCAGGTTTCCATACCACGCAAGCATCCAGATGAGTGTTCTTGGCCTCGTTTTCGTACGTCAAGAGATTTTCCAGGTACGTTCGGTAAGGGTAAGTATCCATGCTACTGCTGACAAGTTTGTTATTCAAGTACAAATCCACTTCGCTGAACAAGGAATGCATGAACTTGTTGACGGGAGCTACTCTGGCATCGGCTCCCGGATTGGTGTTGTCCGTTTTGATCACTTTGAGTTTCAGATACAAGTAACTGCTATTCAGATCGATGTAATCTTCGGGATGTCCTTTGATTTCAAATTCAATGGGAGATGAATCCGTCAAAGAGGAGACGGGATGAAATTCAACCCATTGGGATTCTTGCATCATCATCATGGTGGGTGGCATGGCAAACAGATCCAGTTCCGACTTGGAACAAACGCAAGATTCTCGGTGCATCATTTTCTTTTTTCTAATAATCAAAAACGTCTAACTCTCGGACGGTTCCTCTTTTCTTAGGCATTCTAGCTCTAGGGGTGTGAAGTCCTCTGAAGGGGTGTTTCCGTCGTCTTTTTCTGCCTTGTCCTTGCTGTGGCGTCAGGGAAGCAGGAATGCCTGACTCGTCAGCGCCCAGGGCATTTATAGGAGTTTCTCATCGGCCCAAAATGTCTTTGCCCGTTTGAAGCAAGACCTTTTTGCTTGCTCTCAAGAAAGCTTCTTTAGGATTTTGTTTGTCAATGATGACATTTTGGAGAAATTCTTTACCTTGCGTCAACGCGGCATCTTTCAAGGCGTGCAATCCCCGTGTCACCATCGGTTTCGAAACGGGAGCCACCGAACGAAAGGCTGATTTTAACATATCAGCTAAACCATGTCGTCGCTGTCGAGCGACTCCTTGGTACACAAGATACATGACTGACAAAGGGTTAGAGTAATCGTTTTGGAAAATGGAGTTTCACTGTGACTTTCCCTTTGGTGAATGAAATATTTTGTCCCAGATCTCCTTTTATAGTAATGTTGACAGTGTGGAAATACGACTTACTGACGGGCAAATAGGGAGGATGCACAAATTCACTGTGAACGTGATAGGTGTTTCCACCTTCCTCGTCAGCATTCGTGGCAGAATCCACATTAAAAGGAATGACACGTAGTAACGGTACGGAGGTGTGACCCACTACGTTATACTCCGCCTCATCGGAGTACACAAAAATCAAATTCAGTCCTTGGTTCATTTCTACAGGGAATCTAAAATATTTCGCAAAATCCGTCTTACTGGTCACGGCTGGTATTTCGTTTGTAATCTTGATCAGCTTGGGGTCTCCATCCAAAATGTCATACAATTCAGGACAAAATGTAATGGCCAATACTTTGTCCTCTGAAAATTTCATCATTAGGCGACGAGCTATTTTGTGGCATTCGATCGTGACACTCTTTCTGGTTTTCTCCAAGACTTTGCCAAACACGTTATTGAACCTGTCAGCTATGGCGTTCACCAAATGTTGGCCACTAAAATAATAGCCTAAGGGAATTTTCAACCGATAAGTGGTCCGTTTAGTTGTGGGGTTTTGTGATTTCATAGAGTTGCCTATGGTGCGTTCATCCAAGTGTTGTTGCACTTGCTCGTCATGAACTTCTACCGTAAAAGTGTTTTGATTTTCGACGATGTTTTTGATTTGTGTAGGGTGAATAATTTCCACTAAAGCCACTTCCCAATGGGCTTCGTGATCCACTTGGATGGCCTGAGGTAATTTGGCCGTGAAACAGCATAAGTTGTTATTGGGAAACACCTCTATGGAACTGTCACTAGGTAACGGTAAGTAAACTTGGTTGTTCATAATTCCAGAGTTCTAGTGTCCGAGGGGGCGCTGGAAGTCAGAGGAGTGTCTAAAAGAGGATGGTTATGGTGACTGTTGGAAGGGGGACTGACGTTGGACGCAAGACTCCCGTTGTTATTCCAGCTAGAGGAATATTTCAGAGACGGATTGGGAAGAAGGTAACCGATGCAACTGCTGAGTAAAATGATCCACAGTTGTTTGTCTCCTTGTTGCAAACTCAAAATGGCAATGGCAGCACCGATGACACAATACTCCCCAAAGATTTGGCAGAAAAAGACGATTTGCATTTTAGGCACACGTTCTCCACACCACACTCACAAGAGTTGCTTTTGTAGATCTTGCAGAGAAGAACTGGGGGAAAGAGTGGTTACTACGGTAGCTGAGGCTGTGTTGAAGGGCATGATGGTCACTTCTTTTTATAGTCGATGATTTGCGAAGCGTCCATCCAAAAGTCAAAACTGGGAGGATATCCTTTCCAATGTACTTTGACTTCTTTGACACGACGTTTTCCTACTTTTTGGATTCTGCGATCGAGAATGCTAGCTGTCTCGTATACGTCGTCTTCTTTTTTGGTCACACATTGTAACTCGGGTAAGTAAAACGTTCCTTTTAACACTTCCCCGTTCACGTCTTACAATTTATAGACGGGAGGATGACGGCCACGCACACGTTCGGTAACACGAAACAATTCGGTGGTCCAGTTGGGTAAGTAACCTTTGTCGAAAGTGCGTTTGGTTTTGCCAATGCGCACCCAATCTCCTGCTACCAACACTCCACCTTTCTTGGGGACAGTCACCGCTGGGGACGTACCAAACAGACGCTCGAAGACGGTCACTTCGTTGTCGGGAGTCACTTCTTGGGGGGCACGTCCGATGCTCCGATGGTAAGATTGGTTGTACGCTTGGACTAGATGTGGGAAGACGTCGATGTACTTTGAGAATGTGTTGATGCGTAAAATATTTCGACATGCGTTCTTTCAAGGTGCGTTGAAAACGTTCCACGATGCTGGCTTTGGTTTCGGGATTCTTGTTGGTGAAAAAACGAATGTCACGTTTCTTCAATTCTTTTTGGAAAGCTTGGTTCAGAAATTCGGTGCCTTTGTCGGTTTGCCATCGAAGAGGGTGACGTCCGCTTTGTTTCAACACCAGTTTGATGGCTCGCACTAACTCAGTGCTCGATTTGGAAGTCAATGGCACGACCAAAGCAAATTTGGAAAAGACGTTGATGACACAAAACAAATATTTGTAACCACGATTGTAGGTGGCCAAATGAGAGACATCAGCTAAATCGGCTTGCCATAGATGATCGATACCCTCCACTCGGGTGCGACTTCTGGAAAAGTTTCGTCGAATGGGTTTGTGTAAGGTGTACGTGGCTTGTTGTTGTAACCAGCTTTGCACTTAAGGTAAACGAACACTTTTCAGTTGAGTTTTGGCAGCACGATACAATTTCTGAACTCCTCCGTAACCTGCAGGATGGGATGGATCGTAGTAAATGCTGCCTAACACCTTCTCCATTTTTTAATAAGTGATCCACTCTTCGCTGATGGTACTCTGAAATGGTTTAGAAACGGCTTTACGTGTCCGATGTGCCACAGGAGTAGAAGTCGAAGGTAGTTTTGGTGGTAGTGGTGGTGGTGGTGGCGGTACTGGAATGGCTTTGGTCTTCTTCACTTTTTTACTTCTAGTTTCCCTTCTTTCTTTTTGACTTCTGTCGAAGGTGGAGTGGACATCATCTTTTTAACCCAAGCTTTAAGTTCTTCTCGTTGTGCTGTAGGGGAAGGGGTCAACAAGGACGCTGCAATCTTACTAGGGATGGGAGCTGCTGACGGTGTTTGAAAGACTTCTCTTGCCTCTTCTTCCTCAGACATACGTGGGGCTGCACGTGTCTTGACCACTGGGGGTGGTGGTGAACTTTTCATTAGGGTCTTCAAATCTTTCAGAGTGGGTAGAGCTGTTTCGTCTAAAGCTTTCTGGTGAAACAGTTGCAGTCGTTGCAACAGTTGACCGTACCGTTGCGATTTTTCCGTTTCTGCAAATCGCTGCGATCCATCAACGATTGCAATTCGTGTTGTAACTGGGACATCTCGGTCAAATGAGGATTGGGAGGTAAATGTGGGGCCCGTTGTTCTTGCCAACGATGGTATTCCATCCATCGTTTGTAAGACACTAAGGCCAGTTTTCGTCCTTCCATTGGATTTCAAAGATCACGTCTGATTTCTTTTGACTCCAGAGGTCCCTTTTATCTTCTTGTCCCTTTTACATTGCAGCTATGGCGGGTAAAACTCTTCCCAACATACCCAACATAGGTTTCGCTATTACATTGGTAAGAAGTCCTATCGGGAAAAATTCCTCCGCGTTGCACCAACATCTTTTTCTTTTGACGAATGGGTAGTTTCTTTTGCACCATTTGGCGATGAACGTGTCGATGTTTGGCAAAGCATTCTTTCTGATGTTTAGACAAAGGTATCGTGCCTTTCAAGACATTCAGACAACATTCGCTCACGGTATCCATGACATCTTTGGAGGTAGTTTGAATGAGTTTTTTTTTTCGCATGGGTGGAGGAGCTTTGAACAGGACTGACAACATGTCCCAATGTTTGACGAAACGAGGTGATAGTCCTTTCCTTTTCTTTCCTTTGGGGGTAGAAAATTAATGTCTTTTGGGGGGTGACATCTTTCTTGGTTGGTTCGTTGGTTCCGTGGCACAGACCAAAAAATACACTAACGTCGATAACTTGTCACACGGCCTTTTATCCTCTTTTTTGGGACTATCGCTAGTCATAAAGGAGACGATGTGTTTTCCAAAATCGCCAAAGAATCCTCCTCTTTGGTGGCTCTCATTTTCTTTGGACGAGTGTGTCTTTTCTGGGGGTGACGTCGATGTTTGGCTAAGCGCTTTTTCGGATGACGAGACTGTCTTTTTCTTTTTCCTTTCTGGACAGGAGAACGACGATGAGGGAACATGTTTTGGTGCACAAAATACACTGAAGTCCATGACTCGACATGCACCCTTTTATCTTATTGTTTCTTCTGGAGCTTGTCCTTTAACATTGTGGCAAAATTATCTACTAACTTTTCCATTTGAAATAAAGGGCCAAAGAGACCTCCCTTTTGGTGACTTATCTTTTTCTTTGGTCGATGGTGTCTTTTCAGACAGTGACGTCGATTCTTGGCAATGAGTTTTATCGGATGACGAGACTGTTCTTTTCTTTTTCCTTTTCCTTTTTGGACAGAAGAACGACGATGGAGACGGTATGCACTTCTTTGAGGGAACATCTTTTGGCGTTCAGGAGCACAAAAGAACTGATCCCTATCGTTTGCCTCAGGTCTTTTTTATACTGGAATGCGTCGCCACTGATTGTCGGCTCGTCGTATCATTTTCATGGCAAGCATCACGCGTCGTGGAGGAGTTCGCAACGGACTCAATCTTGACAGTTCATGCTTGGACAAATCCAGTAAACTCTTTAACATGCCTGATTTCTCTTGGATTTTGATTTTTGGGGCAGGTGCTTTGGGAGCAGTGCCCCTGCCGCTAAAGAGGAAGAGGATGTCACCGCTGGAGGATACGTTTTTGGAGATACGGGTTTCCAATGTTTCATCAAATTAGGAAAGACGCGTGACAAATCGGGTTTGGCAGGCATCACCAGCAACGGAGAAGTGGAAGATGTTGAGGCTACTGGAAACGCGGTCACAGTTGTTGTGGCAGATCGTGGTTTGCGAATGTAAGGTTGCGTCCTGGCGGCATTACCTCTCTTGCGGGTAGAAGCTGTTTTCTGTGGGCTTTTCTTTTTTTGTGGCTGTGACCTGGTCTTGACACCGTTACTCTTTTTCTTTCTTTTTTTCTGGGTACGTTTGGGCGTGGCTTTTTTCATGGGGACGACTTTTGGAGCATTAGGATCCCATTTTAAGAGGGAACGAATGATGACACCTCCGAGAGTATCGCTTCCTCCAGGTTTCAAAATGATTTGCTTTTTGATTTGAGTGTCAATGCGAGGATCGGCCAGTTGCGTCAAGGCTACTGTATTTCTCTCTCAAAAAAAACGTTTGGTTTGATGTGGAATGTGAATGATACCTTGCAGTAACTGACGTGCTGTCACCGTAAACCATCGTAAGACTTCTTTAAGACTAGCTTCTAAGACACGAGCACGTATTTGTGGATTTTTTTCGGGACTGATGCCGTACAAGGCACGAATCAATTTGACGGGAAGATGAGACTGAAGGTTTTTATAGATTTTTTTTGGTTGTTGTGGTTGTTGTTAAGTCGACAAAGGGGACGTGTACACGACAGTCCCTCCGTCTTTGCACCAGTGGTGAAACAGATGGGTACGAAATCGCAAATAATCGGGGGTAGTGGGTTTTAAATCCACGAGTATATAAGCGTGTGGGGTTTGAGTGGCATCGTCGTACTCATGAGTCAGCCAAGACGTTCCTAACTGTTTGGCTAACACTTGCACTTGCGATTTATCTCTAGGGCTTTTAAACAACACCACGTAATGAGCATTGAAACTGATGGTGCGATGGGCTTTACTTTGTTGAAACAAATTTTGAGTGATGTAAATGACACTGGCATTACGATGATACCCTTTGCGCGTAAACCACAGCTTAATTTCTTCTTCGTCTTCTCCTAACATGTCAAAAATAACCAAATGGGTTTGACTAGGGTCAGACACGATCCCGTCGTCTTCTCCAGGAATGCCTTCCACAAAGACGATAGAAATCGCCTTGACATTCTCGCAGACGGCTGTACGCCGATTGCCACTCTTTGTAACACCACACGATTCGTTGCGGTGGACGATCGATCAAATGATGTTTATGTTCGTTCAAACGTTTGACAAATTCGGTTTTGCCTGAACCGCTAGCATCAGCATGTTAAAGGGATGGCGAAGATACAAGGCCTCCCAACTAGTCCGATCTACGTGTTCGTCGATGACTTTGACAGTGGAGGACTAGGGAGCAGAAAAAGTAGAGGTGGCCAAAGTAGTAGTGTAAGGAATGTCACTTTTGACAGGAAGACAGACAAGACAAGATTTTTTATACTTTTTTCAGGACACGTTTATTGCCATCTTTAATTGTGAACAACACGAAAGACAGAAATACATAAAAGCCAAATGGTTAAGTACATGAAAAAAAGACATATCAAAACGATCATAGTGGAATATAAACAAGTCCTGTACAACATTTGTGGTGATCAAGAGGTGGAATTGTAGGGACAGTGTGTAATGTTCTTAGAGTCTCTACACTCCTTGGCACAGTCACACAAGAGTTCTCCCGGAATGGCTTTTCGGGGATGTCGATAACAGTCCTGTCCTGAAGAGAATAGTTTTCCTCGGTCACGACTTCTTCTTCTTCTGGCACTGTCACTAACACAGGTGTAAAAGTTACTTTTTTCACTGAACGTTTTAACTTTTTTAGGATGACAAATCTTGGGCATAGTGTGCCACTTCTTTTGTCCAAACCTCGAAACCCCAACTTTTCCAGTGACGTACATCTTTCCAGTGAGGGTGTAAGTCACATGCTACACACGCATCATCGTACACATCTTCAGTACCTAAAAGCTGACGAATCTTTCTTTCCTGTAGAGGTTGTCGAGAAGTATCGAAATGAAAGCGCAAAGCTTTGAGCAGAATGAGATTTTTGTACATTTAAAGGGACCACTTTCATGCTTTTTGGAGTTGTATGTACTGTTCGTAAAGAGTCCACAAGGAATCGGTCGGTAAACGAAATCTCAGAAAGCAAGTCACTAAGAGACACACCACACGTCGACCCCAATTCAATGGACACAGTTCTCGTAATAGGCGATTGTAATCCTCCATTGTCTGAATATTTTCATTGATTTCCTCCCCCGGAATCTGTTGTATCACGAATGATAAAGGTCGTTGCATGGCAGTCAGTTTTTATACATCTTTTGTGGGATGTAATAAATGTACTTTTTGCACAGAAGTGGTCGTACTCCGTCGACGTATCCAAAATATTGAATCACTAACTCACATACCACACGTCGCACAGAAGTGTCCTCTTGAAATAAGTTTACATTGTGTAAAAGATCTTGGTAACCCTCCAACTCTTCTCGGTGTAGAATGGCTACCCTCTAAGAAGTCGGATGAGTAGCAACCAAAGTCTTCTGGTCCTCGTCCAGCTGAACAATGTCTGACCACTGGAACGCTTTCACATGAATCACTCCTCTTATAGCATTTAGGTACCAGTGGTTCAAACATCGGTGACGGACCGGATGCAACTGTTCTTTGCGTTTCACTTGTATTTTCACCAACTCTCGGTAAATGCGTTCTCTCAACTCCACAGGCAAACCACGAATGCTCTCTTGTAAATTTATCCATGACTATGTCAGTCAAACACTTCTCCTAGAGCGAAAGTAACGAATGTAATGAGTAATTTCTGGATACTGCCATTCCAGGAAACGGTCAAGAATGTCAACAAAATCTTCAAATGTAAATGGTCTAAAGCGGAATATTCGGAAGAACGCATCCTTGATCCAGAAAAATCTGACTTGTTTGTTGACTTTTGTCAATTTCCTCTTATGAATTTCTCGACATAAAAGTTCCTCAGTCACCCATTGAGATTTTGCTCTGGCAAGTCCCAGCCAAATGTCCTTGTAGATCTTCTCTTGCAATTCGTTTAGTAACGTTTGAAGATTATTTTCTACATGGGGTTTAAATACTTGTCTAGGTATTGTCCAACGTTTGACTCCTAGCCAAGCAGCTGGTTTCTTAAACGACATGGTATGTCACTGCAATGACGAGGTCCCACTAAAGGTAGGTAGTGACAATCTGGAGACCATCTAGCATGTTCCAGGTAAGCGCAATCTTTTTTCTCCCACTCGTGAAGTGACACACCGCAACTGAAGCACTTGACTTTATCCCCTTCGCCCAAGTAGATAAATCCGGCTCTAGGTAATTCTTAGGGCGTAGGTCTTCCCAGATATTTTGGCCATTTCCTCGGAAAGTTTGGAATCAACTTTCAAAGTCGCAGTATTCAGGCAATCGCACAGGGAACGAATATTCATCTTTCACAGGTTCATTTCGATGAGGGTACGGTGAAATATGTACGAGTTTGCTCAGTTTGGGATGACATCCGTAGGGTGGTAGCCGCATGGTTTCATAATGATGACATCCACCACGAAAACCAGGTTTGACACGCACAGCATCACTTTCCATGGTAGGTATAGCAAAGTTTCATGATGCGATACTGAATCGCTGAGGTCATAGCGTTTGGCCTCCCTGTCATCGCAAGGCACAGCATCGTACTCGAGTTTCTCGTTGGACTTGAGTCTTACGCTCGATACTTGCTGTGTAAAGGATTCATCTTTCTCGCTTGGTATTGATAGTTGCAATGAAATATCGGTCTTGGACGTTGTCCCTTTTTATATGCTGACCAATATCAGCGTGTCCGTACGGTACACGATTTGAAGGACTTCTTCCAAGGACCGGCTGACAATTTGGTGTGTGGGTAAACGTACAATCTTGTGCGGTTCGTGGGTGGTCACTTTACAATTTCCATCCTGTCCAGACTGCAAGGCTTCTTTCAAGACGCCAAAGTTCACCAGTTGACTGGTGCGATAATTGAGAGTCAATCCTTTCACTTTACACTCCGTGTGTACTTCTCCTTGTGGGTCACGGTATTCGTAGCCGTAACTTTTGGGACCGACACTTGCAAAGCTTAGAATCTTGTCGTCGGGCTGCTCGTCCGTCCAGGCTCCTAAACGGTCTCCTTCGATGTTAGGGTGTTGTTGACCCGGGCGATCGATGTAGATGCAAATATCCGTGTCAAAATACAGCACACGATCTCTTAACAGTTCTAAAGCTTCGTACAGTTTTAAGCGAGCATGGGCTGTCACATAAGCCGCAATGATGACATTTCCAAATTCGTCGGCTTCTAGAAAGTCCAGTTCTTCTTCGTAATTGACTAAGATCAAGTCCTCACGAACGACGTCCACGTGTTTCATGTATTTGGTTTTGTCGTGAATCATCTGGAAGTAGTGGGAAGGTTCTGTCAATACTCCGTCTTGGGTAAACACTGTCGTTGTGCTATTTTGCCCAACAAACAAGTTAACATCACTTTAACAAACGATCGCCTTCCTTCGTTTTTCTCGACGTGGTCTAAAGTGATGATTTCCTGCTCCCAGTATTTGTCTTTGAATTTCTTTTGGCCTTCGGGAGTGTGGCACCAGGAAGGATAGCCGCTGGCTTCTTGTTTCAGTTTTAGAAAGGCATTCACGTAGTCTGCTAAAATGCCTTTTTGAGTCTCGTCGCCATTGTGGTATTTTTCTGTCTTGGGAAAGTGGTAAATTTCGTACACTTCTAACAGTTGGTATCCCAGGTCCAGAGCGTTGAACAATTCCACGCTGACCCACGTTCCCGTTAAGGCGCATTCTTCCTTTGATTTTCTCTCCTTTCTCCTCGTCGGCTTGGTACAGCAAACAGGAGGAATTCGTCCGTCCTCCGTACAAACTGTCCCGCGGGTTCAGTGGGTCCACCAGCTTGTAACTGTCCACGATACGGTTAAACTCGGGATCAGTTTTCAAACGGTTATCATACTCATGTTCCCAAATTTCTACCACTTGGTATCCTTGCTCTTCTAACTTCAAGCGCCGCTGACAAGTGGCCTTGTACAAGTCTTTCATGGTCCGTTGTAAAAGCTGATTCGTCGTGTAACGTTGAGGACAGCAGATGGGACGTCCGTGAAATAAGCACCCGTTAAACTCGTACACGATCTTAGGGTTTTCCAAGTCCCAAGCATGTTGGATCCATTTGTCTTCCTTGTCGCACAAGTAATGTAATCAGCCTAGGGCTTTGACCCGGTATTGACGTTTGACAAAATTGGTCGTTTGAGGACTTATGATAGCAAGGGTGTTTTCGTGCATGAATCGTTGGCGGTGCACTAAGGGACACGCTTTGGCAATGGTGCAGGCTTCTTTCAAAGGATCGATCCCTCCATGCTCCATGAACAGTTCTCGAAATTTTCCACAGTAACGCCGTAAAATGTCCACGTCGGAACGACAATATTTTAACATTTCTTCCTGAAAGTCAAAGGGGTCTGGTACCATGCGTAGAAAGCTTGACGTTGTTCAGTACGCATGTTGTTGAGTCGTAGTAGTGAACCTCAGGCAAATGGGGTAGAACGGCGTGTTGATTGGTTTCGGTATTGAGAAAGTGTGGAAAATAGACTTTGGCCATTTCTGTCATTCCAAACGTCTTAGGCATGCGACTCAAAGGCATGGCCAAGTAACTCATCGAATCTTTAAACTGCACTTGTCCCACTTGCATGGAAATGATTTTGGCTCCGTAGAAAGTCACTTTAAGACGTTCGGTACTTTGTTCCGTATAGTATCTGAGTGGAAATTGCCTATCGTATCCCGAGAAATTGTGAGCCATCACCGTGGCATAGCGATCACAATCTCTGTAATGTTCGATGTCTTCTTGGCTCCACGTCTCGTCGATGGGGTCTAAGATCCATTGGGCGAAATCGGTCAGCGTGTTCGGTTCCCGAAAGATTTTTTCACATCCCACAGAAATCTTGCTACAGTGAGGGCAATGAGTAAAGATAGGCTCTTGGATGCACTTCTCTCACGCTCGGTGAGCCACGCAGAAATTAGGAATGTGAATAAGGTCTCTTGAATGCCTTCGAAATCGAAAAAGATGAAATTGCCTTTCTTATGGTCATCTTCTTTCTCTTCATGTTTGGAATGGTATTTTTGAATGTAGCATTGGTGTTCCAAGTCCGCGATTTGGCAACAAATGTGACATCGCTTCTTTCGAGAACAGACGTGCACCTTGGCATTATTGGTACATATGCCTTGTCCACAAGTAGGGCACAATCTCAGAAGTTGACAAGCACATTTCTGCTGTGAACCTTGCGTCTTTAGATGTTGTTGGTAACAGGTAGGGCTGACAAACGTGCGCTTACAAGCTGGGCAATGCACTCGTTCTTGTCTCTCGTCAAGACAGGGCTTAGAGGCTAAACATCCCTCACATTTCGATCCGCTATGCTTGTGTTGCTCTCGATTGTTATAGTCATAGTCACATTTCTCACAGTAATAACCGTCTCCCAGGAATGCAGTGATACTGGTAATGGCATCAAAATGTTCATCGTGATGATAGACGTGAATGTATTTTCCGTCTTTGAAATCTGCCATCTAAACTACAGAGGTCCGCGCACTTCTTGAGGGTGAACTTTCAAGGTGTAGCGTGGAGCCAAGACATGGAGCATTTCAGGAATGCCACAAGGGGTGTCGTTGGATATCCCGGCTTGCTGTAACAGGAGTTCTGCTTGTCTTCGTTGTTTGGCTTGGTCCGATTGTTGAATAGTTTTGGAGGCTCTTTACATTCTGCCGTGTCGTTCTTGTCGGCATACGTTCGTCCCACCACGATGGCACGGGCTAAACACATCTGGTCTTGAGTGTTGTTAATTTGAACGAGGCTGCGCTTGATGCTGCGAAGGTCGTCTACCAAGAACACCTTTTTGCGTTGTCCTATCCGTTGGGGAAGAGAAACGTGGGTCATGAACAGTGTCGCTTTTCCGTCGGTGATGTGAAACTTGTCGTTAGATTGTTGCACGTATTGAATGTTGTCCATGACTTTGGAAGATGTCAGTTCTGCCGGGCTGCTAAACTCGATCCAAACGGGGGACTTCAAACTGTCGTGATGAATGGAAAGTCTCAAGCGATCGCCTTCTTTGGCCTCACATTGCCGTTTGAGTGTGGTTAACAAAGAATCCTATACATCGGTGATGAACCCTTCTGCTTTCTGCAACGGTACGTCGGAACTGAAGCCTTTAAACTTCACTGCGTGTAAGCCGTAGTTCTAAATTTTCTTGAGGAGCGTTTGTCGGTCTCTTGAATGTGAAAGTACTTTTCAGGGTTTACTGGTGGTAATGGACTTTGACTTGGTGTAGACTCTTTGGGTCTGGATTCTGGCTCACTCATCTCATCTTCAAAATTGCTGGCATGAATTTGAGCCAAGACTACAGCTACTGTGCGAGGCGAGAAATCACGTTTCTGCCTCTTACTTTCTTCTCCTTTCTTTACGAAATGATGCGATGATTCATATTGACTGCAAAATGTCAAATGACTACATTTGAAACGCCATGGACCCCTATATATCCATGTCAGGCTAAGTGTATATATAAAGGGCTGGTGCCCTTCCTCTCAGTATTCATTTCACTCTCAAGCCGACCAGCACAATGGAAGAGCCCACACAGATCAAACTTCTGATCAGAGCTTTGCGAGGTGTCATACGAAAGTTTTCTTCAGACAAGCCGACTTACTACTTGCTATATCTGTGAGAAGAAAGGCATTGGGCTACAGAATGTCCTGACCGTCAGAAATGCAAGACCAGTGTCAAAAGAGACAAAGGTCAAGATACTTGTTATCATTGTCAAGAGAAAGGACATTGGTCTTCAGACTGCCCTAAGAAACAACAGGAGCAGGAGGAGGAGGAAGAAGAAGAGGTGCCCTCGGGAAAAGAAGAACCCCGACACGTTCAGAAGGAGAAGACAGAAAGGAAAAGAAGAAGAGAAAAACGTGAGGACGAAGAGGAGGAAAACACTGTGAAAGTGAAGAAATTCAAACAACAGAGAGAGTGAAGAAAAAAGAGACAGAAGAAGTCTATGAATTTTTATAAAAGTGTTGTATTGTGTTGTGACATTGAATTGTAAAAATTTGTACCAGAATAGACCAGACTGAAAAGAGTAAGTGTCTCTTGGTTTTGATTGTTTAGAATAATAAGGACCTACACTCATGCACTCACACACGTACATCATAGGGTGAAAAAAAAATAAAGGGATTTTGAGTTTTAATTGATTTTTGCAACATGAATATTATCTCTTTTCGAAAGAAGTAAGTGGCCCTGAAAAGGGCAATTGGGTGTTTGTTTTTTTTCAAACATCAAATTCAGGAACGAGAAGCAATCAGCTTTAACTGCCTTAAGCCTTTGCCACGGCCAAGGTCTACTTGTGGACTTGCTCCTGTCAGTTATTTGGTAGAAATCACTAGGGGTGGTATCTCCTGTGTACTAACAAGGTTGGACTGCTTGGCTCTGGAAGGTCTTTTTCTCTTGGGTCGTAATAAAGAAGTCTGATACATTTGTTTCAGACTTCTTAACTCTGCCAAAATGTCCAGGAGTACCATTACCGTTTGAGTTTCACTGTTCTCCTTCTCTCCTAGACCTTGTTTTTCCTCTACTGTTTCTTCTTTTTCCTTTCGTTTTCTTCTTGCCTCTTCTTCTTCTCGCTGTTGCTGTTGAAGGAGAAATGCTTGTTCTGAATCTTTCTGCTGTTGTAGTTTCTCCAATTCTTCTTTCTGTCTCTGTTTAAAATCCTCGACCTGTGGTAAAGAAGGAGAAGGTGGCAAATGTACTGGTACCGGAGCAAATTCTACTAAATCCCAATTGAAATCGACCTGTTCTGGAAGTAGCGTTGTGTTAACTTTGGTAGCCGCTGTTATGCCATCGCTTCTCGTCTCCAAAGCCTGTGCACCCTAATTCATTGTCTTCTTAGTTTCCGTCATGTTTCACAAAATAATGTCTCATCGATTCACTGCGCACAGACGCTAGCTCGCCTGTATAGGGAATGTGACGTCACAGGTAGCTCTCTTCGGATTGGAAGACTCCGCGAAGTGACTGAACTTTGTAACGCGTGTTGGGATTGGTGAACAATCTCAATCCGTTTCGATCCGGTCTTCCATTATAAATAAACGCGGTTCACTTCATTCCCATCACCTGTTCTCGTCACAAGATGTGGACCGACGTTGAATCCTCTACTTTTGTATCGTCGTTGTTTTTTCGTACGGACTTACCAATGTATGTTAAATCAACATGGACCATTATCCGGATCACCGAGACGACTGTTTGGAAAAGAAGATGCTATGTGGAGAGACAAGGCTGTCTGATGCGATTCCTCATCTAAGGGCCAGATGTTAGACGAAGTTTGAGAAAGAGAAGAAGATCAGTGTGATGCCCTCTATGTTAACAAAATGGTGTTAACATAAAAACCAACGGTCCTTTTCAGGGCCACTTTTATATGCCTCAAAAAAATATTTATTCTTTCTTGCCTAAATTTTTCTTATTCGATTGTATAATTTATGTTTAACTCCCAAAAACATTATTCTCTTACCTAATTTTTTTTTAGTATGATTTGGGTATGTTAGATTGATGTTCATCGATCTATTGAAACGGACGTGAATGCATAAAACATACACTATACTATCCACAGAATCGAACGCGAATGCATAAAACACACACTATACTATCCACAGAATCGAACGCGAATGCATAAAACTTTGAATAGGAATGGAACAGGTGGGATGACGTCATGGTACTTGCCACATTGTTGCAAGTGTCTAGTACAGTGACGTCACCCTACTTGTTCCATTCCTATTGTCCCAATACAAAATTCCCATTGACGCTATATCGTCCCAGGGTATGCCATTTGACACTATTAATCTTGACGCCATATCGACCGGGGGGTTGGTTGGGTGGGGTCCTGTAATGTATTTTCCCATTGACGCTATATCGTCCCACTATACTACTGATATAGAACGAGGGGAAAATAGTTGCCACATGTACGGTACCGTGAGGCTGCCTTTTTAGGTACATTTAGTTCAAGAAAACTGGGAATCCTTTAGTTGCCTATCAGTTGCTGGTGCTTGCATAAAACAATAGTGTAGAACATGGTTTCATTGAATTATCACGGAGGGCCTGTCGTTTTCACAAAATAGTTGCATGATAAAGATTAAATTCTAATTAGTCGCGCTATCTTTCTTGCTTGTTTATTTAAGACCAACCTTTAAGCAATTGCGCTGTTTGGCCACAGCTGACCAGAATATAAAAATAGGGCACGTTCTAGGGAAAAATAAGAGGTGTCACAGGGAGAAACGCCTCGTCCTTTGCGAATTTGATGCATATTGGACCCGGAAGATCAGTCGATATTTATTGAAAAAAAAAGGCTTTAAAAATGCCGCGAAAAACCTCCCGATTTTTGGTCCCAATCTCCTTATTTTTTTATTCAGTCTCCCTACTTGGATTTGAAAAGTTGAGAGGTATGCCTTACACCCCGTGTTGCAAAACAACAGTAATCTTGCTAATATTATGGAATGAAAGGCAATTACACGTCAATGTACTGGTATAGTTGCTGGTCAAAATTCCCTCTTAACAAGTCAGTTTCAGGGTTAAGTGATTAACTGGCCTGAAGTGCTGTAGGAAACAGAAAGACAAATTAGGTCAACTATCAACAGAGGAGACGCCCAAACATCAAGCTTTGTGTGGACAGTTATGATGTTGTTCAGCCAAAACACAAACCTACGTTGATTGATGATGCTTTTAGTTGATTATAATGAGAATTTTAGCCTTATTATTACCACTCATCGAGAACATGTAAGTTATGCTGGTTATATGCCTTGTACAATTAAACGTGCGTACCTTTTCATAAATATCACCTCAGTTTGTCGGATCGCTTATATTGTTGAAAATGAGTAACTCGTGAGCGGGTGATTCAACGTGAATGAAACAATTATTAAGGACTACGTGAAATGCTATCTGGAAGAATGCAATTTGGTCGAAACAATGAATAAAGAAAAATCTGCATCTAATACGTTTGGGAATAAATAAGGATTTAAGTGACATATGCACTGTGTAAATACTAATCATTTATTGTTCAGCCTGGTCTCCCTGATAAACTCAACCGGCCCGCGAATTATGAAGTCTGTATTTACATTTATTTATTTTCGTGTTGGAGAAATCAGAAAATATGCACATGAAAAATCATAACAAATCAATCATAGTACTTTATTAGAGTTTAATGATTGTCTTAGGACACGGAAGAAAAGATTTTTTCGTTTCCCAAGATTTACAGCCATTGCAGTAGTCAACAAAAAGACTTAAAAACTGTCAAGCTGACACATTGGCCAGCGGATAAGCCGACCCCGTTCTTCTAGGCCTTTTTATTATTCGGCTTATACGCGAGCATATACGGTAAGTGTTTAAAATAATTTGGTTATAATCCCTCAAACTGCATTTGATTTAGTAGATTGCTATATAAATCTATAGATATGGATTTCTCACAATATAGAGAAATAGATGGTAATGTATTTACAAGGAGTAATTTTACTTTTTGGGTTTGGATGCCAACAAATAACATTAATACTTTCTTCGATACCACGATTTTGAATTATTCCCTCTTTGACTTTTTTCATATGCGTTTCATGGCATATGATCAAACATACTTTTAAAAGAGTCACTTTCTCGTTGATTTTAGTATTGTAAGTGTATGTCTTGTTTTGAGTATATTAGAAACATTGTAATAATTAAAAACAAAATTATATTATTTGCAGTGTAATCGCTACTTTTTGATTTCTGAAATCAATTAGATTTGTAAAATATATTATTTACATCAAGTAATCTATCGATTGTAACACAGATTTCTTATTTTACAAAGGCAGACGCTCTGAGTCCAAATTCCTCTACAGTTTCCTCTATCTAGCGATTAATGTTCTCTTATGAAAATTATTAGTAGATGAAAATAGTAATTCCAAAACCTAACACTCTTATATTTAAAATTTTCTTTTGAATTGTGTCGTGCTGTACACGAAAGATTTGCACATCATTCATTATAGTTTTTCTAAGATCTCTTTTCTTTCAATGTTTCCCCTTCCTCTATAATATATTTTCCTTTATAATTCCACTACACCAGTAATTTTGTATTCATTTTTCCAATTCCTTTTTGTGTATCTCGTATTGTCTGTTGTTGTTGATGAAATATACTCCTCATAGTTAATTTTATTGTCATTTATCACTTTACTTATCATGGCATTGATACTATTCAACAAAGTGATGGTATGCACTATTAATAGCTTTTTGCAGTAACAACTTTCAGCTGTAAAATAAGATTAAGCTAAGGTTTACCGCTAAATCCATTCTAACGTCAGAAACATTTATCCCAGCTAAAACTGTTTCTATACTCGCTCCCATCCAACTTAGAACGTGTCTGCTATTTTTGGATTTTTTCTTACAAGTCTGAAAAGTCCTTGATCCACTCATTTCTAATCACTGTATTTGTTTGCAGTGTATTAGTAAAACCGTTAGCATTGTCTGTTTGGAACAAGACTTGATGCATAGCTTTAATGTCCTTGTTAGGAAGAGACAAACCTTTTTGCGAAGCGGATCTTCTACAAGTATAGTAGGATGAAACAGAGAGGCATTTAATACTTTTTATAATCGTTTATCTAACGTTGAAAGGTATTCTATTTTATACGTGGGAAAGATACGGTTGGGCATTGCAGTGCTAATTGTTTTTATCTACTCTATAATTTATATCCTTTGCACGGTTTTCAACGTTTTAGGCCAAAATCTTCTTCGAATATTTTTCATATTCTTTCTCAGAGACTCTACAGATCTTTTTGGTGCTTTGTGTTGAGAAATTTAGTCTTTTGGGCATTTGTTACTCAATAATTGTGCCTGACGTGTGAATGAACTTGTCGCATAGTGACAATGATACAGTAGAAATTTGATTTTGAGAAACATTTATTTAATAAATAGTTTATTGGAAAAAGTCAATACGTTATCAGGAAGTCGATTGTGAAATGCGTAAAAGAAATGTTGGAAACTTTAATATTCAGGTTTGATGGTGGAACAATTTTAAACCTCAAAACGTAGTCCAAGGGCAAAGTGTAGTATTATGTTTATTCTGCTTTATTATAAGTTAACATTTATCGGCTATTTATCACTACAAAATGATAAACGTTTAGCAACGTATGCTTAGGTTTACTTTAGTTTTTACGGTGCTTAAAATTTGTTCAGGTAAGGTAGTCGGTTGTGAACTGATTAGGTGAAAATGCAATTATAAACTTTGAAGATCATTTTAAATATCAGCATTTAATGGCACGCCTACTGACATCTTAAATATCAGCATTTAACGGCACGCCTACTGAAATCTTAAATATCAGCATTTAATGAGACGCCTACTGACAGCTTAAACAATTGGTTTTGATCAGATTTAATTGATGAGTGATTTAGATTATTATTTTTTGTTTCTGTTATTTTCAAGTACCTAAAATGTTCAAAGCATATCTTTCATTTTCTTGTATAATACTTAAATGGGTGACTTATATTGCTGTTGAATCGAAATCTTGTACAACTTAAACCAACCATATGAATAGGATGCAATAAACATCCACAGTACCAACTATCAAGCAATAGATTATGTTTCAATTTGTTTCATTTCTTTCAAGTAGCGTGCATTCAGCATATTGCGCTTTTCTAGACTTGTTGTTCAGCCTTCAAACATTCAGCTTCAGATTTTTCAATTTCTGTGAATTTGTTCCATGTCGTTTTTTAAATTCTACTCTAAACTTTTATTTTCCTTTTTCGTAGTATCATTTATAGGTTCTTGTCTAACCTTAGATTCATCTTTCTTTTTATCTCGTTCATCTGTCATTATATATAATAAAATTCCTAAGACGTATGAAAACATTTTTGTGAATTTCTACAAAATTTTATTGCAAGCTGACTTAACATTTTACTTACAAGTAGTGCAGAATAATTTGGAATCTAATGCTTAAATAAAATAAATAAAAGAATAATAACCCAAGATATGTTCAAACTGTTCTGAAAGGATATAAGGATATTCATATATTCACACAAATTTGAAAGTACTTGCTTTTAACAGAGGTTGGTTCTGTCTTAGCATAATATATGATATATATTGTATTTTGTACATATGCACTTTATATACAGATAACATAAGAGCTTATGCATTGATCCAATCTGGGTTTATCCTCATTTGTTAATTAATTGATATCTTGCACAAGAAGGTTGTTGATTAATCTTTATCTACATGCGCAATATCTTGGTAATTATGTAATGACTGTAAGGCAGTATTCGAAATAAGTGTAATTAGATCTTTGTTTATTATTCTGTGATGTAATTCCTCTTCAGTACGATCATATATTGTTTGCAAGTAGGTGTATCCTATACATAATAGCAAATTTATTTTCATTTGAGTAATCTCCAGTCATGCTTTGGTGGAATTTTAAAATTGCTGCAATGTCAAATGAAATTATTTTGTATCTATGCATGTGTTTGATTTGAACGCATTATCATCAGCTAAACACATTTCGAATTCAGACAACAGTGTTAGCTCATGAAAACAAAATGCCATAGTCCATTCCATACT
>JAECUM010025761.1:0-17273 GCA_016617855.1 Megalonaias nervosa | reverse complement strand
GACAGCTCTGTAATTAGCAATAGCTCCAGCATCTCTGTTTACGCGAGCTCGAAAATGTATGTCAACGACGGACTGTCTGGTTAAATCTAAATGTTCCAGCGAAAAGTAATAAATCGGATATAATGTTGTAAAATCTAACTGTGGTATTTGCAAACCAGAATCAATATTCTGATCACGTCCCATGAATGTCATTAATCGATGATATGCACGTGCAACATGATTTTGATTAAAATTCAACAAAATATCTTCAGCTGGTTCTTGATGTCCGTTTATCCTTAAAGAAACCTCAGAAACACCGAGTTGATCAAATATCATTATGCTTAGATTTTGTGAGTTTGCTCGTTCAGTATTTTGAAGCGCAATAAATATATGTCTTGGTGCAGAAACAACTTGCTGTGATGCTATTTGCCAAGTAAATAAACCATTAACTGTACTTTGTACAGCATCTGTGGTCATTGTCAACCATGATAACATTGATTTACCACCTTGACTCATAAAAGAAAGTAAATGTTCTTCTTCAGGTATTGTTGGAGTCATTACTGGCATCCACAGAGAAAGTTTTGTAAGAATTACTTTACCAGCATCAGTACCAGCGGGTCGCCATACTGCATCATCGTCGGTACCTTTTCTTACAAGTACAACTGTATGTTTGGCTCCAAAAATAACTTTTCTAACATTTCTAAAGAATCCAAAAATATGTGATAATGGAATTGCACATGAAAATCTTCTCCTTACACCGATTAACATTGCTCGACGTGATCGAAAGCCTAAGTTAAAATCTGGATCAGCACCATGAACCACCGGCCCACACATCAGCATCAGCGTTGTTGGCGAAGTTTCTTGGTCGTCTTAGTTCATATTGTTGATACTCTGGAAAATTAGAAGTATCCTTTGCAAACATCATTGACGGACCAGCTGATCATGAGTAATCATCACTATATCGCGCAAGACCAAGTATCGTCGTGGCAACGTCGACGTTTTCATGACAGATCTCAATCTCTCGTCCATCAATGATATATGCTGCACCTTTAAATAACGCCATAATACCATTATTAACAAAACTAAAACCAATATCAGCTACATATTCAGTATTATCTGTTTTTAGAATTTCACCTTCAACCTCGATAAATGCTTCAGCGGGTAAGAAATATCTGCTTGTATCTTGAACTTGTATCTCAATTCTTCCACGCTCGTCAGGTATACGTGCGTCATAAGAATAATATTGATAATCGCGCACAGATTCATCTTTTAAAACTGGTGCGTCCATGTCAAACGCGGGATCAGATATACGCTTGAACATTTTATTATTATCGTCTTCGTCTAACACGAAGACCGCTTCCTGCTATCAGACTAGCGGTTATATTTTTTTCTTTTTCTAACCCAACATTAGTGTTGGTAGCCAACACTGCTAGTTTTTGATTAGCAGCTTGATTTATTATTTTACTGACATTTGCGGGCATCACTTCAGTGCTGGCCAGTTTCACTGGTTGAGGTTTTCGTCGTATTAATCGCGCTAGTCTATCCTTGATTGCTGAGAATGCTTTGCTAGCAACATACCAACAGCGCCAATACCTTTTTCACGAACAACATCAATAGCTTTCATTCCTAGTTGCTTTGCAAGCGGTATTGCTTTTGGGGCTATCCTTCTAAATAGACCTTGAACAACATCACCTAGTCCATCTCCGTAGGTCGTTTTGTATACTGGTAATCGTGAATTTATTACCCTGACCATGGTTGGTCTATGAGTATTGTGTATGATCATATTTTATCACTAATTGCATCTAATTACATCCTTAGTCACTATGATAATCGTCACTAATTTCATTAATGAGGGACCGATACACATTAATATCCATAACACCACATGTAAATAATCGTTGACAAATATCAGCTGCTTCATTAATGATTTCTGGGAAATTATTGCCAGCTCGTTTTCCTCCAATGAGAATTTCTAGTCGATCAACATCAGCAAGGACGTTATTGGGACAAGTAATAAGGCCACTCCCTAAACCACTTCCACTTGAACCAGGATCTTGATATTTTTCCTCTGTTATTTTGACTGGTTGTCGTGGTGATTGCAATCGTTTCATCATTTCTCGAAATTGTTGCAGTAATGATTGTTCTCGTTGTTGTTGTGGTGATGGTAATTCAAATTGTTGTTGCGGTAATGATTGTTCTCGTTGTTGTTGTGGTGATGGTAATTCAAATTGTTGTTGTGGTAATGGTTGTTTTCGTTGTTGTTGTGGTGATGTAATTCAAATTGTCGTTGTGGTGATGGTAATTCAAATTGTTTAGCTTTTTCTATATATCTATGTACAGTATCATCAAAGATATTAAAACTTCTAATATCTTCATTAGATCTGATTTCCGGAGTATTAGTACCGATGCGATATATATCCTTAATCCAATTGGCAGAGCTTAGAGATTTAACATGTTCTGGTTTTACATATTTTTGTCTTTCATAATATCCAAACGCGGCAATATCAAGTATTTGATTTGGGTCCTTGATAGCAGCAATACCTTCAGGTGTAAATTTATCTATTATCTTAATTCTGGTTCTTGGTGGTTTAGGTTGTGGTTGTGGTTGTGGTTGAGCCCCAGGTTGAGCTGCTTGAATACGGCCAGCAATATCAACAGGTAATGTTTCAAGAGCTCTTCGTGTTGCCTCAGTTGCTGTAACAATTTTCTTTGTTGGTTCGACAATCGGTTTAAATAATTGTTCTGCACCTTCTGCAAATTCAACTTGAGATTCCTGACGTGATTGTAGTTGTTACTTGACAGCATCACGGACGGGTAAATATTTTTTGATTGCATCTAGTCGCTCTCGAGCTAATTTAGCTGAGTGTGGTTCTCCAATCATTATTGATAATAATTATAATGGCTGTTTAATTTACAGCAGCAGAGGAGGTGAACGACCTGCGTTGAGTGACCAGCGCGTAAACGAAACATTCCTAAAAATAAAAACGCGCGTCAGAGAAAAGTAACAAAATGAGCTAACTAGTTAGAGGTTGTGGTTTAACGTTATTGACCTTAAGATTTCCATTTCGTAGGAAGGCTTATTTTTCATAAATAAGGTCTCGAACAAAAATGGTCTGTTCACCTCCTCTGCTGCTAGTAGATATTTTGGAATTACTTTACAGTAATATACTATTTAATGCCAAGAAGTCTAAGGGAAGGGATTATTACTCTAATATATAAAGGGAAAGGGGATAGGGAAGAAATTAAAACTGGAGACCTATAACTTTATTAAATACTGACTATACAATTTTAAGTAAGACTATAACTAATAGAATAAGAAATTGTTTACACTCAGTAATAGATATAAACCAAAGTTGTGGAGGGTTAGGGAGAAAAATTATAAACAACACTCTATCAATATCTGCTATAATAGATTTTCTAAATATTAAAGGTGAGAAAGGGGTCATGTTTCTATTCGATCAAGAAAAGTTTTTGAACCTAGAGCATGACTTTATCTTTAAAGCTTTGTAAAAATGTGGCTTTGGACAAAATATTACTAATTGGATTAAAGCCATGTATTTTAATATTACATCTAAAATAATTATTAATGGAGCCCTTACAGGTGATATAAATATACAATGCTCAGTAAGACAGGGCTGCCCCCTGTCTATGCTGCTATATGTGATAGCAATAGAATCCTTGAACATAAATATTAATAAAAACACTAACATTCAAGGAATTAGATTACCAAATTTGAAATATGATTTGAAAACTATACTACATGCAGATGATTGCACAAACTTTACCAGAGATGGATCTTCCTTTAAACATCTACAGTATGAATTCATACAATTTGGGAAAGCCTCTGGCTCTGCAATTAACCATGATAAAATTGAAATTTTATTAATTTTTATTGGTGTGGTTACTCTCAGACTGACTTCATTTGAGTAACCCCCTTGTGACAAAAGTTGAATTATTTTATGTGTTCATGTTTTTTCCATGTGTGTGTTTCTTGTATTAATTTTATTAAATTTCGTTTTTATTAAATTTTTAGTAAGGGTTTGTACACCATCCAAATCTTTTATTTCTTCTAATATATCAAATTTCTGGAGTTGTTATTTAATTCATAATCATAGTTTCCTATAAGTCTAAAGTTTAATAAATAAAAGCTAAATTAAATTAATTCATATTTAATTTCTATTAAGTATAGTTTTAATAAATAGATATCTATTATACTGTTTCTGCTTTGCGCATAGGTTGTTTGAGACCTTAATTAGGCACGAGCAGCATTCACACTACGCTTTCGCGATCACGTGAACACTAGCTCAGGTGCCACGAGTTTCTTGTCTAATACATGAATGACAATTTTGATCGTAAATATAATATTAAGCGGCTATAGTTAGGTTACTAATAATTTAATAATTTAATAATAATTTATTAAAGTAATACATGAATAATTGTTTAGTTTAGTCAATTTAATCGTAATCAGTAAATTTTGCAAATTTAGCTATAATATTTATTGGTAAAGTTCAATTAATAATATTAAACTGTTTAATAAGTGTTCTTCGCATTCGTTTAAGTTGTTTAAACATTTCTTACGTAATATGAATCATAAGTCTGTTTTCCACTGCGTTAAGTCATCTTTAAATCCATACAGTATGGCCAGTGTCCTTTCTCCCTGATCACAGGAAGGAGTCTCAATATCGCAATTTTGTCGATCTGTCCTTTCTCCCTGATCAACAGGAAGGAGTCTCATCATCGCATATTGTATTCCATTTCTTTTGTATTTCATTAATTTCTTTTAATATTAATGCTCCATGGCCTTAATTCAAAGTCCGTTTCGTTTCCGTTCGTTTGATTCTGTAATTCTTCCTCTGTTTATCTGACATTTTGGAACTAGGGGGCTCCTGTACTGAGTAAAACTGCTTGCTGACAAGACTTTCCGTAATGTCAAATTTTATTAATTGGTAACTGGAGGGGCAACCACCCTGGTCTCCCCCCAAATCTGATTAAAGATCATGTAAAAGCGTTAGGAATAATTTATGAAACGAACTCTACTCGCAAGAACTATCGTGAGCTACTAATTTACTAATTAAGACAGATGCACAAATTGAAACTTGGTCGCATACGAAGATCAACTTAATAGACTGTATACAGATTGCTAAAACCCACATGTGTAGCCAATTGAATTATATCATGAATTCGGTGCAGCTTGCAGTAGCTATGATCGGTAACATTGAAAGGAAAATACTGAGTTATATTTGGAATAATAAAATCAATTATTTAAAGAAAAAACACATTTGCAGACCTAAAGAAAAAGGAGGGTTAGCCCTACCTAATCTAAGCATAAAAAACTACTATTTTAAATAGGTTTAGACAACTGAACAATTTTCCTAATATATCGTGGAAAGCAATATATATTTACTTATACGGTTATTTATGTCGTTTTAATAATGAAATTTACAAGAATAACAAACTAATTAAATTACTGGAACCACCCGGGTGTTGCAGAAGAATTAGCGAACTTTTATATAAATATAGGGATAACTTAAAACTATGGGATGGAAAAAAACAATATTTATACAACATTGAATGATATGGCCTCCCGAGATAAACAGGAAATAGAGCTTCGCCATCCTGAATTAAATTGGACGGCCATTTGGAAGAATTGGTGGGTATAGGATCGGCCTCCATACAAAGTAGGCTTTTCCTATACCTGCACGACAAATGGCTGACAGGCGAGGTTGCTTTTAATAGACACATCATAAGCTACTTACCAAAATGTAGACTGTGTGGAAATCATGTAGATTCCAAAAAATCATTTAATACTCAATTGCTCTAAAATGGACATAGAAAGACAAGTGTTAAAAGATAAAATTAAGACTAAGTATGGTGTAAGGGTGCAAATTTCTGTCGATCTAGGAAGAGCACATTAATTTGGGCAGGTGAACGATTAATTAGATTTATGGGGACCGTTGCGTGTTAAATCGCCATAATGCACGGATTTTTAATGTCTGTGTCATGTGAGAGAAGTGATTCTTAATTAAGCATTCGTTTATTTAACAGTCAGACAGACTGGAAGGATAGGGTTCACTTCGATCTTGTATCGGAATTGTCAGATTTTGAAATTTTCGAGAATCAGTTATTTTGAAATCTCGAGGTCACGCAGACTACAATTTTGGCGCCTAGTTATAAAAGGCGGGAGATATATTTAATTCGGATTGGTTACGCTAAATAAGGGGCGTGGTTCCCACACGAAATTTCTTGGTTTTAATATGTCCCATCGCATAGTCGTATATATATATATATATATATATATATATATATATATATATATATATATATATATATATATATATATATATATATATATCTGCTCAGATCTCTATCTATTCCACCTATAAGTTTCACACTTTTTATTAATATTTACTCGATCCGGGCAATAACACCGAAGACGATCACCCTCTAGACAACGATAGCCCAATAAGCGGACACCTTGTAAGAAGGTACAATCCGTCAATCAATTCCGCCAACAAAACAACCCACCCCCAACAAAGTGGGGGCTCCGTAACATACAGGGTATTAGAAGATAAGCAACTATTATTCACAACCAGTATTAATGATAAGAAAATTTATATTGATTTAACAGTGCCGGATTAAACCCTGTGGAGGCCCCTAGGCAGTCGAAATCTCGCCCCCTCGTAAATTATCTCCTAATACGTCAAGATCAAATCAATATTATTTTAATCCGTTGTCGCGGGGCACCTAAAAGGCGTGGGGCCCATAGGCCGGTGCCTACACTGCCTATATGGTAATCCGGCACTGTGATTTAATATTTTATGTCAATTCAATTAGCAAGAGAGGATTTATAAAATTCTTTAAATTTTAATCAATGTTATCCCTAGAATTCCTTGTATCTCATTAACATGTTAAGAACAACATATACACATACAACGGGACAGGGTTATGGCCTTGCTGAGTAAGGAGAACATGATGGTAGGATGCTTACACTATGCGACTCACGTGTGGTAGTATGGATCGTACCGGATCTCCCCAAAGGTAAGACCAGAAACAAGAACATTACGAACACAGAAACATGGAGCAATCAATATATAGTACAAGTATAAATACGCACAACACGCACACATTTAACCCTATAAATATACACATATACACTCAACATGCTAAGTCTTATTACTATTCTCATCTATCTATCTTTCTCTTACACAGCACACACATTAAATTATATCGTAGGTTCTAAAGACCGGGGAGTACGGTACCGACGACAAAACTTCATACGTCACAACCGAACTTCCCGAATCACATCTGAACCACTAAGTAATTAACAACTCTAAGAATTTGACATATAATTAACCACTCCTACACAAAAACATAACATACGAAACAAATAGCACACACATATAGTATACATTGGACAACACTGATCCCTGGCAAGGATCACTTTTGTAAATTAAACTCCAAGACCAGACACGGTTGAGGAGTATTTGTACACTAGAGTAGGATGGTGTATAAACCCTAGATCAAAATTAATAAAACTGAAATTCTTTAATAAACTTCACATAAACAACAATTACATGATGGGGGTAACAATAACACATAAAATCCTTTAACTTTCAGCACTAGGGGGCCCCTCGTATGATGCAAGTCTGAGGGGGACCACACCCAATAAATATAAAATACTACAGTAGGTTCAATCAAGGTGAAAATACACGTTTTTGTACTTATTATTTAACTTTCAAGCAAAAGACATTAAAATTCTAAATCGTGGACCAGACCAGAATACACCAGAATACTGACACATAAAATGCTTTCGTTCGTAATCAGAGATGATGTCGGTGTCTGTACATCATAGGTCGTTAGAACATACTTTATGTCCGTTTTGATGAATAAGTGTATACCTTGGCAGTTAAATATTTTCTCCTGCTTCTTCTTCTCCATCTCACTCATATATTTTCTTGTATCTCCTTATGCCCTTGTCTTTCTTCTCTTAGCATGATAGTGTACCTTCTCATCTCTTTCTTCTTGTGTGTTATTATGTCACATCTCATATTATTGTATATTCTCTTATCGTACGCTATTGTATCGCATCTCATGATCTTGTATCTTCTCCTCCTGTATATTATTGTTTCACATCTCATGATATTGTATCTTCTCTTCTTGTATACTATTGTATCGCTTCTCATCATAATGTATCTTCTTGTATACTATTGTATCGCAGCTCATCATAATGTATCTTCGCGTCTCTTCTTGTATACCCATTGTATCGCATTACAATGTATTATATCTTGCAAAAAAAAAAAAAAAAAGGTGTATTCTAACTCTGAATAGTATGCTCTCGTTTGTTTGCTGCATGTAGGACGAGGAAAAAGGCCTTAAATGTAAGAGAGGTAACAGTTCATCCTTTGAAACATTATTGTAGGAGTTGTTTCCCATTATATACAGGAACTCTTAAGAAAGGCAGCACTTTTCGAGGCATTTCTGAGAGAGAGAGAGAGAGAGAGAGAGAGAGAGAGAGAGAGAGAGAGAGAGTCTGTTATTTCTGATTTCTTGATAGTTGAGAAACAGTACAATCTAATTTTAGAGAGAGAGAGAGAGAGAGAGAGAGAGAGAGAGTCTGTTATTTCTGATTTCTTGATAGTTGAGAAACAATACAATCTAATTTTTGATGATGTCGATTTCCAACCATTTAAATTATTTGAAAGCTTGGAACAGGAATGAAGAGATAGAGAGGCATAGAACTGGCCGAAGAAACTACATGTTTTTAGAAAAGCACAGTCATCGGTTCAGAGTTCTTCCAATTACCCTTTACTCAAGCATTATTGGTTTCGATCGATTACTCCCAATGGTCTGGATCCTCCGGAGACCAAGTACCGCCAAGGATTTGCTTTGCTGGACAACTTATAAACACTGTCATTCCATCTCTGAAGTAGTATTTGGCCATAATCTGCCCCCGTTGTCTCTTCCAAATATGAGAGCTACTGTGGTGCTGATGTACCAGCTGTGGCCAAAAGGTTTGAATATGTTTCTGATTGGAAACTAGACAGTTATGAAAAATAATAGTAGTATCTGAGCGTGGCTGGCCACATTTTTCTAAACATTTAGTTTTCCACTTGTATTGTTTTGCTTAAATTACACACGACTTGAAAATGGGGGTTGATGTCAATGTTAACGTTTATATTATTCGATGAAATGTCAAGAGTATTTTAATGTGATTTGATTGCATTTTAAACAAACTTTAAATTGATTGAAAACGTATTTACAAATTAGATCAAGAGGAAAAGGCCAAAGGTCATATGAGTGCTGAAAACATAAAGAGGATAAGAAACACTGCTGAAGTTAGAAATACTTTAACTCGTATCATGTAATTTTTGTTCATGCAAAATGGAGTATTTATATCCAAATAGGTTTATAAAAGTTTTGCCACTTTCATCCTGCAGCTCTGTCATGTTGTATATGCCAAATGCTGTTTACATCATATCAAATGCAGTGCATAAAACAAACACTGGCGACCAGATACATCTGTTTGTTTGGCATTTTAAATCCATGTATAGAAACTACACACTCTTTCTCAGTCCAGTTCCTATACTTAATTTGAAACACGCTTTATTGAAAGTCCATGTTTCTGGGAGCTGTAAATTATGAACTGCATAGGAAAACTGAATACACGCATAGGTCTATGATAGCAAATGTTAGTACGTATTATGGAACTTTTATGTAATTCGCCGCTTTTATGTAAAGTTGTTATTATGTATATTCTTGTTATATTGTATTTATTGATGGTCACTCTCAGATCGAAAGAGAGAGAAATACATGTGTCATTCTGGCCTACATCTGCGGAGGTGTCATTTCGGCGATGAAGGTGTTGTTACATCGCTGGGGAGCGGAGAGGATCTGGGTTCGAACTGCAAGAGGAGGTCAGAGTCTGTAGCGACGTAATGCTTTATTATCAAGTTCAAACATTTACACAATGAAACAATTGCACATGACACATAGTTATTACATTTACACATTTGATTACACATGAATCATACATTTATTGTACTTTATCCAAAGCTTACCAACTTCAATCAATTCTAAGATCTTTCTTTTTGAGATTAATGTAAATAATTAAATATTACATGAAGTAAAGGCAGGCAGACAAAATATGTTACAAATATAGCAAGAATTAATTGTTTCTAACTAATTAGTAAATCATCTTGTCGTACGAACAATTTATTAAATGTTGGATCTTAAATACCGAAATATCATATTTTGTGTCTTCTAAGGTATTTCATTATTAAATCAATTAGCATGAAGTTAGTAACATTTTAACAATGATTCAAGCTAAAATTACAATACATAAAATTAACTGTAAATTCAGACAACTACAATACATATAGATGATCATTAATATTTCCGAATAAAAGAATAAAGAACAAAACAATACAACATGTCACAAGAAAAAACTAAATCACTTTCCATCATGTCCTTAAAACATAATTAAATGCACTGAGATCCTAATAGAAATGTTAGACTATAATGAAATCGTCTGTTCTTACCTGCAAGACGAGGTCAGTCTGTTGAGACGCAATTCTTAGTCTAGCTCAATGCGTTGCGTATTTATTCAATGTTTGAGCACACACCTGTATCCGTAAAGGACAAAATTTGTTACATACGCCTTTAATTCTCACAACTGGTTAGTCAGATGGATAAACATCACTCCGTATGAACCCATACCTATTGACCCCTCTCACGTTTATATGCATATGTAGCTAACACACTGGATGTGAATGCATGTTCAGTTTCCTAACAATGCTGTAGGTTATTAGCCACGTATTGTATGAATATAATTGCTGGTACGTGCAGTTTGAAATGTTTACCTAGCGTAGCATACAACTGGGAAACCTAACATTTTTGTTTAATGTGAAAAACTGCAGTATTTACGGAGAATAAAAATCAATTTATTTTATGGAGAGTAAAACTGTACGTTTAGCAAAATAAATTGCGTTTTATAAACAAACCTTGAAAATGTCATCGTAACATAGCATACCGTATTTGACACAGACTACACGTATACAGTATGTTTATATAACATACTGTTTTGATATACAAAGATCGTTGCTAGGAGTATCTCAGATAGTCACGAAGGATTTACTCAAATATTTTGTCATGGCAGCAATGCAGAGTTTAGATCTAAGGGTTACCACAGCTTTAATCATCCTTATTTGCCTCAACTCGCGTGGGTTTTTTTTGTTTGTTTTTTTCTTGCAGCAATACGCAATTTCGCAATGAGGCTTAACGGCACGACATCACGCTAATGGCTATGTGAGCAGATAAAGGGAAAAATTATAAATAGTAAAGATAAAGAATTGCACAAACGTTTAGGGGATAAACCGTCCCAAATAAACGTAAAGTTAACGTACTGCAAGATAGAAGAAAAAATGTTAAAGTATATACGTAAAGAAAATGTACTGCAAGACAGAAGATAAAATGTTAAAATATATACGTAACGATAATGTACTGCAAAATAGAAGATAAAACGTTAAAATATATATACGTAATGAATTGATAAACAATATTAGGAAGATAAACCCTTCCTCCAAACAAACGTAAATACCAAGTACTGCACAATAAAAGATAAAAGGTAAAAATTTGAAAATGCTTTAAAATGTATATAAAATGAAAGATAAAGGTCAAAATATAAAATATATATACTAAATGGATAAAATTTGTTATATAAACCGCATTTCCTCAAAAAAGTCCAAAATTTTCTCTGGTGCAACATTATTATAACATTCCTTTATTGACCACACTAAAAACACACACAACAAAAACAAAAAAAAAAAACAAAAACAAAAAAAAACCACGCCTTTCTTATTTGTTGGTAGTCGTTACACTCCACAAGAATGTGTTCTACTGCCAGAGTCACTGGCAGGTATGCACTCTGGTCGTATTACGTCATTCAGGACATATGCGTAAGCCATGTCCAGTACGTCACTGACATAGTGCTACAATGTCTGTACGATTTGTGCTGCATGAAGGACGCCACGCTCCAACGATGGGCTTGTTTTGTGTAGGTTTCATTCCACATATTTTGCCAAGTACATAGAACATGCCGATTTATATATTTGTTAAAGTCAGAATACAGGATTTTCCATGGCAGGGGTCTTGGCGCCCTAGCCAAACAATGACTTTGGCGCCCCCCCACCAAAAATATATTTTAAAAAAAATCGCTTCCTGCTAATTTGACGCCCCTTAAAGCATTTCGCCCTTTTGCGACGGCCAAGTTTGCGAACGGAGAAAGCGAACAGACCTGCTTCTTTCAGTACATGGATCGTGTTGAGACTGGATGGAACATTTAAATTAGGTTCGTCTGTGTTTGCTCCATTGGTCTTATGGTGATCAGATACCTGATCATTTTGAAGCATTTAATAAAGACAACACATGCAGCCAGGTCTGGACCATGAGACAATACATGCAGCCAGGTCTGGACCATGAGACAACACATGCAGCTAGGTCTGGACCATGAGACAACACATGCAGCCAGGTCTGGACCATGAGACAATACATGCAGCCAGGTCTGGACCATGAGACAATACATGCAGCCAGGTCTGGACCATGAGACAATACATGCAGCCAGGTCTGGACCATGAGACAATACAGGCAGCCAGGTCTGGACCATGAGACAACACATGCAGCCAGGTCTGGACCATGAGACAAAGATAACCTTAAATAGGACATCTCATCAGATAGGTCCGACCAGTGGAAGAATTGTAACTGAATGACATTAGTACATGCGTATTGCTGCAGCTTTGTCTAGACCAACCAATAAATTATTCATCAATGAAGAATTATATCGTCATTTACCCTAATATGTTTACATATCAATAGATTTTTCATTTCGCCATATAATTCTATACTTAATACAAAAAGTATTGACATGAATCATTTTCAGTGGCATTAATATACGATAGCTATATTATTACTGTATTAAAGAATCTCAGACCATCTACTTGCCTCGACAGTTAATGCCATACCAAAGAAAGTTTATTATGAAGTTTGATTTAGTGTTTTACATCACAGCAACATAAGTTACTTACAGCTTAGAAAGTCTGAGTACAGCCCAAGGAAATACGACAGTAGGTGACCCAGGCTGGTTCTATGATATGTGCTTTATGACAAGAAGTTGGAAGGGTTCATACAAACATGTATGACATCGATTTAGTACAAAAAGATAGAAATTGAAGTGTTTGGAAAAAGAAAGACAAAATTTTAAACCCCAATACCAAGAAGAATACGAGTTGGATATTACGATAGGCATAGGTGAATTTGGACGTATATTGGTCGCACTGTGTATTCAAAAAACGAAGTTAGTAACCATAGACACGAAACAATTCTTAAGTTGTTTGATAATATCACACGAAGAGGGGAGAGTCAAAACAAAATACCAAGCATATTTCTGGAGGAAATGTTACAGAAATAAAACAAATATATTCCTCGGAAAAGAGCTTGACGAAAGCTATACTTGGAAGTAGACTTGGCAGTATCACATATAAAGCTAATGGTCAGGAATGTTACAGCTGCCATCAAACCAAATCTTAAAGGGGAAATAAAACAACTGAAAGATTTGCTTGTGAAAACGCCAACGGAATGGGTCACATAAGTACTTGCAGTTATCAGAAATGGTGGAAAGATAAGATATTGCATGAGATCCGAAACCACCGAACAAGTCGCTGGGGAGGTATCACTATCCACCATTGATGATATTCTATCTGATCTTGCATGTGCAATGATATTTAGTATATAATATGCTAAAATTGGACAGCATTAGCAGTTATCAGAAAATTGCAATCACACGATGCCGATACAGGTCGCCGCGTATGCTCTTCTCTGGCACTAGAAGATTTTCAACGACACATTGTCAGAACATAAAGGTTTAGAAGGTATGAGAGCTATACACGATTCCATCCTCATATGGGACAAGTGCAGGCAGGAAGAAGAAGAAAATAGAGACCATGATAATACTCTGATAAATTTACTAGAAAGATGCAGACACAAAACTGCGAAACTAAACTGCAACAAGCTGAAGTTAAATTGCAAAGAAGATAAGTACATGAACCAAATATTTCGCAGCAGACGGTCTCAAGATGGATACCTCGGAAATTGAAACTATATAGCAGATGTCTGCACCAAGAGATAAGCAAGGTGGACAGCGTTTGCTCTGAATGGTCCACTATGTTCATATATCTGCTACGAGACTTTGTTAGGTAACAGCACCTCTGCGAAAATTCGTCGAGAAAGATGTCGAGTAGATTTGGGATGAGCAGATTCACAGCATATACATCAAGGCATATTCTCACAGAACCTCCAGTCATAAAAAGCTTTTGTTTCCCGAAAATATGCTGTAATACAATGTGATGAATCTGAAACAGGATTTGCAGCTCGTCTGATACAACAGGGACACTCGAAACATGCAGTTGGCTCACATCAGCGGTAATAAACTACGCACAGATATAACATAAGCTTCTCTCCATTGTGTTCGGAATGAGGAAATTTCAGATTTACGTGCATGAGGAAACCTACAGTGGAAAAAGACCCTAAACCTCTGGAAGCTAGTTGCAAGAAGAATCTGATAAGTGTACCAACAAGCCTACAGAGAATACTGAAGTATGACTATGCAATCAATACAAGACAGGAAGTACATTTGTATATGACCTTCCACATCCTCAGCAAGATCGACTGAAGATATTCAGGAGACACAATGAAGAATCATGGCTGAGTCTAAGATATAAAGCATTAACATACTGCAGTACTTCCACATCTGAGACCAGAATATCAGAAATTCAAAGAGAGACCGAAAAGGATGCAGAACCAGAGAAACCGAATAACGTAATCAGAAAGGATGTTCAGACTTAAATAATATTACCTTACCAGATATGCGGTGTTATTTTCTGTTCGGATATTGATTATCACTGCAAACAGGGATGATAAGCAACGGGCAGATAATCATTATTTCTCACGGGCTGGAACCAGCAATGATTGAAAGAATTCACAGAAACCATATTGGATTACACTGATCTTAAGAAGGACACGATAGTGCATTTACTGGCCAAACATGAACAAGAAAACTTGAACATTTTGTCTTTCAATGTGATACATGCATCATATGCTGTGAAACACTGTGAGCAACCTTTGCTGAGTTCAGCAATACAAATTGACTCCACTCTATGGACAAATACTCAAACAGCTTTGAAAAAGATAGACTGCACAGTACGGTGACCCACTTAGACTGAAATAGACTGCACAGTACAGCGACCCATTTAAACAGACTGAAATAGATAGACTGGACAGTACAGCGACCCATTTAGACTGAAATAGACTGCACAGTACAGCGACCCATTTAGATACACTGACATATACAGACTGCACAGTAAAGCGATTTCTTCTTCGCAAGATGTTTTGCCCGTGGAACCATTTTCACCTCTTTCTCCATCCTTGCAAGTTTATGATGATTTCAGAAAAAAGAGAAAGAACAGTGAGATACTTTCTTTTACAACTTTTTTTTACAACGTCAGAAAGAACAAGAACATATATTTGTACTCCAAGAAGAGGAAGCACAAAAGGAACAAGAGGAGAAGAAGATAACTTTGAACAGCGAACAGAAGAAAGAGCGTGAAAACAAAGGGTCAGTTCTGTTAGAACACATTTTGGCAGAGTTAAAACATTTGAGAAAAATGTATCAAACTTTTATGGCGAAACTTAAGTAATACAGACTTTCACAGTCCTAGATCTCCAAACCTTCTATGACTACATCGACTTTCACCACCCAGAGGCTAGCAGCGACAGCAATCACTACTACTACTACTACTACCACTAATAATAATGCCACAGCAGCAACAGTAGTAGGAGTTGGATTTGGATTTCCACGTGCAAAAGCTTTAAGACATTTGCAGTTGAAGATGTCGAATCCATACATTTTATATTTTTTTTAAAAAATGACCCTTTCAGAGCCGCACTAAGTCTATGACTGCCAGATTAAACAACATGTATGTATGTATGTATGTATGTATGTGCCTATGTCATTTTATTCTTACTTAAAAAAACAAATGAAGACAAAGAGACACTTTTTGGTATATTCTCTTGAATATGAATCAGAGAAATTTCAACTCGCATCAGGGATAGAAGACGATAAAGAAACAAGAAAAGTGTTTCAAACTGCGTCCGATCAAAACCCTTGTGTAGGCAGCCTCCGTGCTGAAACCTTCCCCTACTCCAAGGATAGACGAAATGATAGCCAGAGTCAAAACGATAACGTTTTCAGCAGAAGAAAATAGAATAAAGGAAAGACATAAAAGTGAAAACAGAAATCAAGAAGGAAGTGTTCAGAGAACCCATGATTATTCTTACTCCTATTGATTGTTGGCCACGTCGCGCACCACGATTAAAAATTTTACACGAACATTCTAAACCAAGTATCTCACAGTGGCTGACTTATTGAATAGCAGCAACACCACCCAGACGGAGATTCTTTTTGTCAGTATTTATTACAATCCTGTTTATTCCGCTGTAAACGGAGGAATTCAATATTTGTATCGTGCAGTTAAAACCAAACTCAAAAGTGTACGTCTGCAAAATCTACAACAATGGGTACAAAAACAATCGTTACACAAACCCATTCAACGTAAAGTTTTCAGAAGCCAAAACAAAGTAGCAGGAATCAATCATCAACGTCAGAGTTAGATTATGTCTCCCATTTAGTGTCGTACAAGCGAGGTTATGAGCATTTGTTTTGTGTCATTAACGTATTTTCAAAATCAGCTTGGCTAGTTCCTTTGACTTCAGAGATAGTGCGAACTTTAAAATTTGTCTTGAATAGAACTGGTCGATGCCCTCTATGACGGCCAGAGGACAAAGGCCCAAAATTTCTAAACCATTCTTTTCAGAAAGAATTTGAAGAAGGCATGTTAATTTTTCATCACTGAAAATCATGAAACAAAATCCAGTTTCGTGGAACGATTTTTACGAACTTTGAAAGAACGCATGCGGAAATATTTTAAACATCATCATACTCTCAAATACATGTTACCACATTTAGTCAAAGCATGCAATCAATTGTACCCTCGTTGCATCCGCAGTACTCCAGAACGATGTAATTGTGTTTAATCAATTGTTGGAATGTCAAAGACCAGGAAAAAAAGAAATAATTGGTGAAACTGAAGATTGGGTTCGCATTGGAAAAACAAAGTACTTTTAACAAAGGCTATTTACCAAATTATGCGACTAGATTACTTCATTACCTCGTTTCAGAAGACAAG
>JAECUM010025759.1:0-28489 GCA_016617855.1 Megalonaias nervosa | reverse complement strand
TATCTTAAATTAATATCACAATTACTACTATTGGCTGTTATCTTAAATTAATATCACAATTACTACTATTGGCTGTTATCTTAAATTAATATCACAATTACTACTATTGGCTGTTATCTTAAATTAATATCACAATTACTACTATTGGCTGCAATAAACATTTTAGTTTGACCAACGAAGTGTAATTCGTAAAAGAAAAAGTATCAATGAACTTGAAGTAGTTAATAAACCGGAATTCATATACATATATTATATACTAAAGGATAACATGGGTATTGTTAGCGACATGCAGATTAAATCTTCAAAAATGCAAACAATGTGATTTATTTCAAAGCTTTGTATGTCAAAATAAAAGCTTATGTACTGACTTCTGCTTTGGAAAATTTCTAAACTGCTGTAAATTTAAGGGCATATACAGAATCTGCAAAATAAACATCATAACCTAAACTATATGTACAAAAGACAAAGAGAATCAAATGAATTCATTGTCCAAAATATTACAGTTTACATTTTCAGTTTTCACGAGGAGCTGTTTTGTAAGAGTAATAAGCAAGGCTATCAAAGCAAGATTAAAATGAAAAGCTCCTGTAATGCCAAAGTAATTTGCCAAATGTATGGGTCCCATGTGTTGATACATATAATCAATGTGGCCTACTAGAGATATTTGGATTCCTTCAAAAGTCAGTTAGTGCTACTTCTGCTCTCTTTTATATTATCGTTTGATTTCCAGCGACATGAATATTTCAATAAGATGTATAGCCATTACGGTAAATCATCTGCCCTTGGAAAAATTAATACAAGATAACAGAGCGTTTAAGAAAAAGAAATACTGCGTTGTTTCATCTGGTTGACCACGTGGGCCACCATGTGATCTAAAATTGAGGGTTTCAATACTCATTCTCATAGTTTTTCAGTCAGTCGTATCTTACACCTTGAGTGTACAAGGTGTTTCTATTGTTGATGCCGGCTTGTTCTGAAGTTCATCTATTTTTTGGAATTTAATAATTCTCTAGAAAACTACATATGTGCTCTTTCTTTATAAAAGTTCTAGGACAAAGATATTCAGTGGAAATTTATTCTGGAATTCTAAACGGGAACATTATAAATTGTTATTCAACGAAGATCTGTTGCCATCAGTACAACGACCTCATCTGACGTCATCGCCTTCCCTATCGGAATTTCATCGAGATTCGGACCTGGATTCAATTAGAACTGTTTAGTGATAGGATTTATATTTTTCAATTCTAGGATTAAGTTTTGGATTATATTCATAAACCATAAGTCCTATTTCATATTATGACCTTGTCTTCTAGGGAAATAAATTATTGTGTTAAAATTTACAAAGCTTGTTGACATCACTCTTTTGTTTTGTTACATTCGTACGAGCCTACACGGAACTATATATATATATATATATATATATATATAGAGAGAGAGAGAGAGAGAGAGAGAGAGAGAGAGCACTCCACACACACACACACACACACATATATAAATGCAGAATGTATATTTCTACAACGTATTTTATATTCTGTTGTAATCATTTTTTAATAGAAAGCATAGCCATTTATGAGCTTGAGGCTTGAGAGCAAAACTAAAATATTCTTAGAGTCTTTAAAAAATTGTTCGTCTTTTAATTTAAGAGCAGCATGGGTGTGATGGTGGCTACACCCCTTATGGATCGAATGGTTTGTGTTTAAAGGCATATGAAAAATATCATAACTTTCATGACGCTATGGGAGTATGCGAAGCAGAAGGAGCGAAACTGGCCTTGTACAACAATGAACAGGAGTTACGCGATATGCGTGGCTTGTTTGCGAGTAAGTTTCGGTAATTTATATCGATGAAACCCAAGAAAAAGTCCGTTTGAGACAACAAAATTGTATAAAAGCATCACATTTTTGTTATCTTTTTATTCTTTAGTCGTATTTCTTTAAACTATACTTTTCTACATTCAAAGATAGGAACGAAATTTCAAGTTGGTTGAATAACGTTTGTAACGAATCAACAAATCATTCCCACTTAAAACTTTTTTTACGAATTATCTTGAAATGAAGATAGTCAAAACTGTTTCTAACAACGCTATTATTATTATTATTATTATTATTATTATTATTATTATTATTATTACATTCGGTTATTAAACAGATCCTGGTGCACTTGTATGGATTGGAATGACCGACCTCGTCAAGGAGGGAGAGTGGAAATTCTGGAATGGAAAGACACCAAAAATATTACCGTGGGCATCGAACGAGCCGAATGGATTAGTCAACGAAAACTGTGCAGCGCTGTACCCCAACAATACAATTTTTGAAGACTACCCCTGTGCCAATAAATTATATTTTATATGCCAAAGATATTTGCCTTAGAATTACTTGAAACTGCACAAGAAAACGTGTAAATTAAATTTATACGTGTAGTACCATTCGATTGGTCCAGAAGATGCCCAAATGGGAAAGGCTGTGTAGGCATTCTTTAAATACTGCTGTCAAGTGAACATATACTTCATTCTGAAATCTACTGTTTAACTGTAGGCAAATTATTGCATATTTTTACTCATGTTGCATAAGAGCACCATTTTAAGTCTCATGTCGAATGAATAATCTAAAATATTGGTATTACACCTTACCTTTGTGACTGATGATTAAAGTGCCAGGACTTTTAAACCCAATAGAAATACACTGGACATTACAAAATACGTAAATGGATGAAAACTGTTGATGTAAATGCCATGCTAATTTGCGAGAAAAAAGCACAATTTATTTTCCTTCATATTGTATTAAAGCATTCTTTTTTCCTTATTCTGTAACTATAATGATGAAGCGAGCATATTTTAAAACAAATGTGCCCCAGACATAATGACAGTATCAGACGTACAAGCAAAATGCTTATATTAGTCGTAGCGCCTTTAATTAAATTAAAATTAACTGTTTTTGAGCGAAGACACTTAAGAACGACCGCAAATACGGGAATAGGGAACATTGATACAAAAATTATGAATATAGTAAATTCTTTAAAAAGTGATTTATAGTGATAAAAAATCATTGGTAATCATTTCATCTATAAAGAAAATTGTATTTTATTAAATTGTATTTTAGACGAATCTGCAGAGTTCAAGTCACTATTCGTTAATGCCTATTATGTAATAGATTATAAATTGGTTGAAATTAATTTCCTGACCAGTAAATAATTGCCTAACGTTGAACAAATAATATTAGTACACAGTCACCATCAAACTGACAGAATTACCATTCTAAAGGTTTCATGTCAGGAGACTACACCATCATCCCATAGTTATCACATATGTCACTGATAGTCATCGTACTCATTAATTCTGTAATCTAGCACAAACGAACGGAACCAAAATTCTATAAAATATTATTGTTACTAATTGTCATCAAGTACTAAACATCTATTTATATATCCTACGCAGTTTGCGTTCTTAACAGATTCAAATTATGTGCACAATTTATAGCACAAAATATACTATACACATTACAAACAAGAATAAAAATTACAAAAAATTAAATAAAACCATGAACCAAGAGTTACAATGAATATAGATATACAGTTTAGAAAATTCTGCATCTCAGTACAACATTCGTGGAAAATATGTAAACAGCAATGAATCAATGAAAGTAATTTTCTGCTAAAACTTGACTTTGAAATTTTGAAAATATTCTTTTGAAAACCCAGAACATTTTATAAAAATGATGCCTGTAACTTCTCTACTGCTGATTTTATAAGATAAACAAGACTTTGTAAAGTAGAAACAAGTAGTTAGGTGTATGAACATAATCCTATGGCTATTTACTTTCTTTTGTGCATCATCAAAACGTTAATGAAACAGCAAAGAGAAGCTATTTCATTATTTCTGTTTAACAATTGATTAGTTTTATGCTTACAATGTGATATTGTACAAGTATGCAGTGTCACCGTTTGTTTTATGCCTGTAAAAATGTAGATGTTGCTGAATTTCTATTTTTAATAATGAAAAAAGAGCGATAATAATTATTGATTTTTAATTAGATTCATCAATATCATTTTATCATTATAATATTATATTTGGTGTTAAAACAATCCCAGTTGCTAATTTCATGAGTATGATAATTAATTTATAAAATTAATTTTTCATACATAGCAAGCTATAAACTTTAATTTCTTTTTATTGATTGCATGCTATCCAAATTTTAGTTTTCGACTGAGTAATAAACAGCGATTAAAGTATCATTATTTGCTTTGTACAACGGTTCAAATATATTTGGCTTATAATTTACTTAAATGGTTATTTGTTTATTTACATAATTTTATATGAAGGTTAAAATAAACAATTCTAGATAAAAGGTTGGCAAGCCTTAATTAGTTTTAGTCTAAAGAAACTTGTGCCATGCAAAGTAGGTGATGACCCTCAGGAAGCAAGCTCATAACACATTTTGGTTCAGCAAATGCAGAGAACGTGGCTTAGAAAGGATGATGGCTGCCTCGCAAAGGTAAACTTTTAAAATAGGTTTGACAATACATATATGCATATGTACATCAAACATAGTTGTTTGGGTCACAAATGTCATTGAGTAATTTAAAGTGTACACATAATAATATCAGACATGAATTTTAACTTCCTAAAGATAAGCATTTCCGGTCATTTAAATTAAATTTACTACTGAAACGTTCCAAGTGCAATATATATTAACTGATTGTATTATAAGCCTGTCAACTATTTCCAGTGCGAAAATCAAACTGCTTCTTTGAAAAAGGCAAATTATGGAGATGATTAGACTTAGCCATTCAATAAAACTCTCAAGGATTGATTTTGTTTATTGAGACTCACCAAAGATATCAGATTTTCAGAATCAATGGCCTAGGATAAGTGATGAAGACTCTTATATAAGATAGATGCAGTGAGAAATACGTTGGTCCTATATGTCTCTCTATAACTTCCTTTGCTGATTTCCTTTTGCTATTTTTCGATAACAAAAGCTGTCCAGTATTATCTATCAGTCGTTGTAGAACTGAGACACAACGTGCACAAAAAACCGCAGGTATTTTCTCTCTGAGAAACATGACTGCGGCAAAACATTCTGTGAAGTGTGTATCTCACTTTTCGGTGACTACTTTCCATTTTTCTCTGTTGCTGATCAGTATAGCACATCAGCCTACCCAACTGGCAAATTCAGCAGCGCAATAACGACAGTAAACTATTGCTGCTATTAAAATATTGTCTTTCCACCACGTTCTCATGTCCTGGCCTAATCGTCGTCTATGATAAAGATGACCGTTTCTATGCATGCGTGCGAGGTGTGCGAGGGGGCCGAGTCTCAGTGACAATTTTCCACTCTCTGGAAAGATGTGTCACATTGACTGGACGATATTTTTCGCCCTGGAACCATATAAACTGCGCAACGTTAAATAGCACGTTTCCACGTCATGCTGAAAGGTTCCACTTTTGGTCCAATTGACATGCTCTCACATTTCAACAAGTTTTGGATAAAAATGTTGTAGCTCAGAAAGATTTAAAACCAATTAAGACATCGATTTGCACAGCTTGATATATAGAAACTGTCAGACTGGGAATGTTACTTCCCTAATTTATGACCAGTGATGTGCACTAAAAGATATATTTGGCGAGCCTACATTTTAAGGCGGCATCAGTCATTGAGTACGTCTATCTGGTAGCTTTATCATAGCACCTCAGGAAATACGTTTCATAATTGGTCGGGTCACATTAATTTATTTGCAACGTAAATATTATTAAGAATTGTTTCAAAAGATGTTTTTTATAGGCTGCTTGTTGCGCTTAATGAGCATTACTCTAAATCAACAGAAAAGACTTATTAAAGCAATATAAATCTGCTTGGGGATTTATTTCGTACATTCAACATCATCGAGTTTATTGTTTCACGTAGCATTACAGTTTTGGAGGACTGGCCATGGGGTAAGTTTGGTTAACATTCAACATCCTGTTTCGCAAAGTCTTATTTTTACTGTGTGGTGGACAATGCATGATTTCAGTTTGTATGAACAACGGGAAGAATCAGTGAAAGTATTTTCTTCCTTTTATTTTATTAGCTTCATAAACTTATCATAGCCAGTATTTTGTTGGAAATGGTCCGTTCACGTTCCATTTTCCTCTTTATTAGTGAGTGTTTGGGACGCAACTATCCTCACCTTATATACAAAATATCTCCGATGCTGTTAAGTGCTATGCAAAGGCAGGCTAGTAGAGTTAAATGGAGAGTTATTAATATTGATTCGAATACGTATAAGTTTACTTTGCTTAACCCTTTTATATGTGACTGAAAATAATTTTCGATCAACAAACGTAAAAAATGCCGAATATATCAACTATGAAGGACAAAACAACAACACAATGCATGTTTATTTTAAAATAACACTAACGATGTATTTGAGTTCATCCGTCAAGTAAAAAAGCTAAAATATAAATTATGCTATGAGAACTCTGACACTGCACGTAATGTATAACAAATGTATGTTGTATTATATACGACACTGAAGAAACTTTCGCGACCGGAGATGTGATCGAACCCTGGACATTCCTTACCAGAGACGGGTCCCTATCACATGATCCACTTGAGCCGACGCACTCCACTTGTTCTTGCGGCATATTCCCACTGCTTTAAAAAAAGTCTTCGTGTCTGATACGTTTGAAACATGCACTTACTAAGTGGAGATGAAGGTCTAACTATCAACGAGTGTACGAGACTCCATCCTTATCACGATGTCACGTAAGCACTCCTAATTATAAACCAGTACGCTATCACTTATTCTATCTGAGCTTTTACGCTAGATTCCCTTTGGCAACACATATTCCATGGTATTGTATATATGCCTGAACATGTAAGTTGGAGGTATTTTAAAGATAGCATTCATTTATGGTTATCTGTAAAAAGTTTTCCAAAACGGGAATAAAATCAACGGCAATGCCGAATCATCTTCAGAATATGTAGCGACATGGTGCCACCAGGGTATGATCTATATGGGTCTGCTAAGCTCGTCATCTGTCAGAAAATTATTTCCCCTTAATACGGCTCTATGGTCACAAACTAAGTAACAGAACGAAAAGCAAATCCAACAAGCTTTGTAAAACTTAACAAACAATGTAATTATCGAAAGTATGAATGAGAATGAGGAACTTACAGTATTATAAAGTGATTCCGAGCTAATCCTTACGACGGTCTACTATTGTTCTAAATGAATGAAAAGTTCACCTTAAATTTCAAAACCGAATAATTTATAACAGTTACAAAATTCGGGTATTTTCATGTAAGGTCGATTTTTATGAAGTCATTGACTCTCTGTATATGTGTGACTTGAGTCCTGCTCAGTTTATCACTCGTAGATGAGGTGGGGATACTTTTGAAAGCATTCTCTTGATTCCTGTAAAATAAAATCTTAGGCAATCTTTGGGAGAAAACAACTTTCTCTCTTGAAATTTATGCTGATAATGTCAACTGGAGTCAGTAGGCTTTCAATTGTCAAGGGGAGACAACTTTCCCGAGACTGTTTCCAATACAGAAAAGAGCATGTTTCCCTCGAAATGCATTCTTAACAGCCATCACTTGAACTTTGATGTAGTACCCTGAGGAAGACTTATGTTATCCCGACAAAGGCATACAAGTTCATCCGATTGAGAGCGTCAGTCTAAGATAGTGTAATATTTGAACTGAAATATATGCATTCAATGATCATACATACATTTACAGACTGGAATAGGTGAGTAGTAGAGTTGGGAACCATAGGGCAATATGAGTTTATATAAGGAAAAGTGGCCCGGCACTATAGGGCAATATGGGATTTTAACATTGTGGGCCACTTGGGGGCAATATGGGAATTTAACGTGGGTGGACCACTATACGGACAAGGGAAATTTAACATAGGGAATGTATAGTGACAATTTATTGGGCCTGTATAGGGACAAGAGGAATTGGAGAGGGGTGATGTCACGGTACTGGACACTGGGAAAACAATGGCAACAATGTTGAAAGGAGCTGACCTCAATCGGGCGGAGTAATGAGGAACATTATTGCAAGGGGCTGGCCTGAATACGCGCTACTCTAGGGACAAGGGACAAATACAATAGAGACATGGGCATAGAGGCATGGTTAGAGACATGTATAGAGACATAGACATAGACATAGACATAGATTTATCTACATAAATCTAACACACAAACAACTATACAACCGGCTAAAAAAATTTTAGGCAAGAGAGAATATGCATCTTTTCCAGACATATGAGTGGCCCTGAAAAGGTCCGTTTCGCTTTCTTCTGCTTTCTCTCCTCCCTTCTTCTTTTCCACCAGCACCTCATTTTTTGCAGGAATTTTTCTTCTCCTTTTTCTCATATTTGTCCTCCTCCTTTTCCTCCTCTTGTTTCCTCTTCTCGTTTTCTTCTTATTTCATCAATTTGTCATGGTAAGCTCTCATCTGTTCTTTTTTCCTCTTTGTCCTGCTTTCCCTCTTTTTCCTCTTTGATAATTTCTCTTCATGTTTCCTTGGCCTTTCTCAAATTATTAATTTCCATTTTCACTCTGTGTGTGCTATAACATCCATCTTCCAACCTGACTAACATTTACTCCACCCTCCCTAAATCGTCCGCTACTTCTTGTAATTTATGCATCTTCTCTAGGTTGTTAGTTGCCTTCTTGGTTTATTCAATTTGAATGGCGAGAATGATGAACGCTACAGTTTGAATGCCTCAAGCACGGACGTGAAGGAAAACATACCCTCTCACCAACTACACGTATCACATATCTATAAGCTACAAAAGATAATAGAGCCTAACTGTTTTTTTAAATACTTTTTTTTAATACAAATCATCACACTAATACCAACAAAACCCGCTATACTTTCTATCAGTACATAGTGGAGAAGGAAAGATTTTATTTAAAAAGCACACCATCACCTTCAATCACACCAGCAAAGGAGTCAGTGTTTATAGTTACACAACTCCACTTTCACACAAAACAAACACTCATTAGAGTAGAGACAAGGGTTTTGTTATGGGAAAAAAGACACACACACACACACACACACACTATTGGATGAGCAAGAGTTAGTGTTTATAGTCATACTACTTCGCATTCAGAGAAAACAAACACTCATTAGTGTAAGACAAGGGTTTTGTTAAGGGAAAGACAAACACACACACACACACACACACAGAGACCCACCCACCCACCCACCCACACATACACACTACCAATAAACGCTGATATATTTGGCAACTTGATCAGTCTCTCTTTTCCAGAGATCTGGTTAGCCCAAAGAAGGGCTGTTTTTTGAACTCCAAATGCACCTCGTAATGATTACACCTCCCAGGTCCGACCTCATACACACAAAGCCTACTCCAATCTCGCTCCCAATTGATGCGTGTGGTTGGGAGTGCGGAGGCTGCATCAGTGGCTTCATTATCCCAATTCTCACTTTGAGGGATAATGAAGACTTGTTCCCTCCTTCTTCTATTCCAAACCCTCGGATGATCTAGCACTCGTGCTTGCTCTCGTTCTCGCTGCGGCTCCACTTTGTCTTTGCCTCTCCAATTCCGCGTCCCAAGTTTCAATATGAGGGACAGTGGCTCTCGGTTGAGGTAGTGTTTTTAGTGCTTGGCGTTGTGGAGGTGTCCTCACTGCAGGTTTGACTTCACACGTTTGTCTCATCATCAGGTGAGGCAAAACTGGTCTTTTCTTTTCCTCTTCTTCTTTCTTCTTTTTCCTCTTTCTCCTCTTCTATTTTTGCTCACACACACACACACACACACACACACACACACACACTATCCTAAAAGCCAGGGAAACCAAGTGTTTATAGACACACTTCTATCCATTGTCTTACAATTACACTCACATACAAACACAAATACAGATAAATTTGGCAATATAGTAGTATGTCTTTTCTAGAGATTTGGTGGTAACACTGAAAAGGGCTATTTTGTTTGTTAAGAGTTTTGGCAATCTCTCTTAACGCCTAGGTTTACGTCCCCATCTCGCAGCAGGCTTTCGACAGGATACGTCTGCTTCTTCGGAAGGAGGAGGAGAACTCCTTGGTGTCCACTCTTCAGTCCACAAAGCCTCTTTCTAGCTCCTGCTGTTGTTGTTGTTGCTGCTGCTGATGCCGTTCCTGATGTTTCTGAAGTCTGTACTTCTCTGTCCACTCTTCTTGCTCCTGTTTAATTTCTTCTCTAAAGACCTCTTCTATCAGGCCTTGTGGCACTTTAAGCATCCTGACATTTTCTATCTCTTCAGGCTTTGGCATCAGGTTTTGCCTGACACGATGTAAATTGACGTGGGCTTCGTTCAGCTTAGCTAATTTTGAAGATATCTTCAGGAGTTGACGAATCAACAATGGATGGTCAGACTGGAGACCGCACCGGACGCAATAGAAAACATTACTGCGGTTTTTGGTAGGATCGCTACAGGTCATCTAATGTAGAGGAATAGAGAGAAGTGAAAGAGCATAAATCTTTATACACCATTCATTTTTTTTTTAAGCAAAGCACAGACAATCATTTGTTTTTCTTCATAATACAACATTTTTATTCAACCAACAAACAACCAACAAATAAATAACAATCCACACAACATCAACACATTATTTTCAAATAACAAATTCTTGACAAGGTAGACTTCCACTGATGGAGGTGATGAGGTCATTGATGAGCACTACGTTTTCTGGTTAAAGACAAGAGATATCCATAATGGTCACAAAACCATCTATCTACTTTTCCATCGTTTCTAGCAGAGTCACGATCAAAATAAGTCACTAAATGTTCTAAGGGATATGCAAGACTGCGTTGGTGAAGAAAATACACACAATATTGTCCACACATGGAATCTGTGCCCGGTAATTTCACATTATTGAATCGTGTCATCTGGGCATTTCTTCTTATAAAGTCAATGATGTCGTCTTCCAAAGGGGGTAATCCATACGAATCAAAATACTCCACATGGTCATATTGGGGAAAATAGACAGCTATCCAGTGGGTTTATGGGAGATGACTGTCGTCGGTGTTGATGATGTTAGCTTGATGGTCTTTAGGTTTGCGATGAGGAAGTTCATCCTTAGCGCACACGACAGGATTCCAAGAAGCGGTGTACGAACTGTTCTTCAAAAGGTAATAAAGTTCCAAGGTGTCCATTTCTTTCTTGTTTCACAGGTAATAATAAGTCATCAATTCAATCCTGACTTTTTGCTTGAAAATCTCTGTCAAGTAAATGTCTTTTCGCTTCGTCTCCCTACTCTGTGCAAAAATAGATTCGATGCGACGGATCTCTAGAGCAGTCAGTGGAGGGGAGGAATGATCAAGTAAGTCCTTATACCGCTGATGCAACACTGCTTCTTCCGAGATGAGACCTAAAGCGTCATCCAGATACTCGTCCAATTCTTCATCTTGGCTTATCATCAGACATTCAGCGTGTTGAATTTAAATAGGATGATAGTGTTGACATCCATAGCAATGTTTTTTTGGTCAACCCTGTAATTGTTTCCGCCTTGTGTTTGGCAAAACAGGAGACTAAATATTGTTCTTGTTCTGGCCATCTGGACATCACCATAACATCTTCGTCGTTTTTTTTTGTTGGTGGGTGGTTCTGCTTCCAAGATATCCTCCCATTCCATTTCCAAAGAGGCTCCACTATGCAAAGAGAGATAAAAGTCTTCCATAGCTTCTAATGGTCTAGAATTATTTATCTCAAACTGTTGATTTCTATAGTATTGTCTCAAGATGATGTTCACCGTCTCGGTTAGAGCTTCTGCAAACTGAAGTTCCACACGCAGTTGACCGGATTTTATAGGGTGTAAATGTCCCTCGTCGCTGCCTTGGTCTGGAGTAAAATCAAAAGCCCACAAAGGGTAGCCTCCTGGATAATCGTCGCACGAATGACGTGTCTGGTGTTGATCCCTAACTTTCATGTGGCTTCGTACAGGGACAAGTACGATCTCAAGTATTTCTTCTCGGTAAAATTAGCTTCGAAATGTCTGGTACACAATTTCTTGCCATAGCGACTGACTTCGATCTTGGACACTCTGTAGTGTTTAAACTCGAAAGAATTTTGCAGTGACGGCTCCGTTGAGGGGTTCGTTGCGGACGATACCAATGATTAAACGTTTGGGTAACTGTCCTTGGAACAGATGATCTTCGAGCTTGGATCGGAGTCTAGCAGCAATGGTGAAAGTTTTCACTTCCACGCGTCGTATCGGATACTTGGCGGTCGTTCTGCTCAAAGCGTGAGTGATGTCGTTTCCCACTTTAGGTAACACTTCCACACGTGGTACACAGAGTCTAGCTTCTTAGATGATGGTTGTGCACTCGTTGGCATGGGCCAGCCAATGGAAAATAGTACTGCTTCGATTCAGTCTCAGGCGGATATGCACCTCGTTCAGCAAATACTTTTCTTGTAACCACATATCCAAATGCAAACGATCCATCAGTTCTAAACTACGTCCTTGCAGGATTTTCTTTCGACGGACGTTAAAGCCCACAAGGTGAGGATCATCAGCTGTACGTCAAGAGATTTTCGAGGTACGCTCGGTTAGGCTAAGTATCGATGCTAATGCTGACTAGTTTGTTATTCAAGTGCAAATCCACATCGCTGAACAAGGAATGCATGAAATTGTTAACGCGAGTTACTCTAAAATCGGCTCCCGGAGCGGTGCCGTCCGTTTTGATCACTTTGACTTTCAAGTACAAGTGACTGCTATTCAGATCGATGTATTCTTCGGTCTGTCCTTTGATTTCAAATTTGATAGGGGCTGAGATCTTCAGAGAGGAGATGGGATAAAATTCTACCCATTGGGATTCTTGCACCGTCATCATGGTGGGTGGCATAGCAAACAGATCCAGTTCCGACTTGGAACATTGGCAAGATTCTCGGTGCATCATTTGTTTTTTCAGTTATTTAATAATAAAAAACGTCTAATTCTCTGACGAGTCTTCTTTTCTTGGTCTTTCTAGCTGTGTGTGTCCACTGGACGGGTGTATTCGTCGTCTATTCCTGCCTTGTCCTTGCTGTGGTGTCAGGGAAACAGGAATGCCTGAGTGGGCAGCGTCCAGTGCATTTATAGGAGTTTCTCGTTGGCCCAAAATGTCTTTTCACGCTTGAAGCAATACATTTTTGCCTGCTCTCTAGAAGGCTTCTTTGGGATTTTGTTTGTCGATGAAGACATTTTGGAGAAATTCTTTGCCTTGCGTCAAAGGGGCATCTTTTAAGGCATGCAATCTTCGTGTCACCATCGCTTTCAAAACGGGAGACACTGAACAAAACGCCGGTTTCAACATATCTTCTAAACCATATCCTTGCTGTCGAGCGCCTCCTCGATACATAGGATACATAACTTACAAGTTGTGAGAGAATCGTTTACGAGAATGGAATTTCACTGTGACCTTCCCTTTTAGAGAATGTAATATTTTGTCCCAGATATCGTTTTATACTAATGGTGACACTGTCGAAATACGATTTACTGACGGCCGAATAGTGAGGATGTGCAAATGCGCGGTGAACGTGATACGTGTTTCCACCTTCCTCGTCATTGCTCGTGGCAGAATCCGCTTTGAAAGTAATGCCCCACCAACTTGTACTCCAACACATCAGAGTACACAAAAATCAAATTTAATCCTTGGTTCAGTTCTACAGGGTAAAGAAACAACTTTAAGTTGTTGGTGGCGGGTGGTATCGGTGGACCCTTGACCATCCTGAGGTCTCCACCCAAAATGTGAAACAATTCATGACAAAATGATCCACTTCATGGTAATCGATGGTTACACTTAGTTTCGTTTTGTCCAAGGCTTTGCCAAACAACGCAATCAATTTGGAAGCAATTGTGGCCACCAGATGTTGACCATTAAAATAATAGCCTAGAGGAATTTTCAAGAGATAGATGTACCGTGGAGTAAAGGGGGACACTGGTCGTTTCTATAGTTTCGTTTTCATTCAATTATTGTTGCACTTGGTCGTTCTCCTTCGACCTCAAAAGTGTTTTGATTTTCAGTGATGCTTTTGATATGTGTGGGGTGAATCATTTCGACCAAAGCCATTTCCCAATAGGTTTCGTGATCCAATTGGATGGTCTGAGGTGATTTGACCGTGAAACAGCGCAAAGTATTGTGGGGAAACACATCCATGGAACTCTCACTGGGTAAAGTAAAATTGGTTATTCATAATTCCGGAGGGGTCACTGAAGGTCAGAGGAGTGTAAAAAAGAGGGTTGTTGTTGTTTTGGTGATTGTTGGGAGGGTGACTGACGTTGGTCGCAAGACTCCTGTTGTTACTTTTAGAGCATTTTCGCAAAAGATTAGGGGGAAGGTTACCGATGCAACTGCTCAATAAAATGGTCCACAATTGTTTGTCTCCTTATTGCAAACTCAGATTGGTAATGGCAGCACCGATGACGCAATACACCACAAAGATTTGGCAGACAAAGACATTTTACGTTTTAAGCACACGTTCTCCACACCACATCCACCAGGTCTGCTTTTGTAGATCTTGCAGAGAAGAAATCGGAGATGGAGTGGTCACTGCTGTGGTAGCAGTTGAGGCTGTGTTGAAGGGCATGATGGTCACTTCATTTTATAGTCGATGACTTGATAACCGTTGATCCAAGAATCAACACTGGGTGTATATCCTTTCCAACGTACTTTGTCTTCTTAGACACGTCCGGTGTTCTTGCCAACGATGGAATTTCATCCATCGTTTGTAAGGCACTAAAGTCAGTTTTCGCCCTTTCCTCAGATTCCAAAGGTCACGTCTGAGATCTTTTCACTCCAGAAGTCCTTTTCATCTTCATGACTCAAATTGGCAATGGCAGCACCAATGACACAATACACCACAAAGATTTGTCAGCAAAAGACGAATTGAGTTTTACGCACACGTTCTCCACACCACACCCACAAGGGCTGCTTTTGTAGATCTTGCAGAGAAGAACTCGGAGAAGGAATGGTCACTGTCGTGGTTGAGGCTGTGTTGAAGGGCATGAAGGCCACTTCTTTTATAGCCGATGACATCTTCAGTGACTAAAAGTTGACAAATCTTTTTTTTCCTTAGAGATAGTGAAGAACCGAGATGAAAACACAAGGCTTTTAACAGATTGAGTCTCTCGTGTACATTTAAACGTACTACCCCGATGTTTTTGGTGGTACTTTGAAGTTCAGATCTAAGGAGCCCACACGGAATCGTAAAAAGCGTTGGTAATCCTCCACATTCTGAATACTATCATTGATTTCCTTCCACGGCAATTGTTTTATCACTAATGATAAAGGTCGTGGCATGGTAGCAAGGTTTTATACCTTCTTTTGTCGAAGGTAATAAATGTACTTTTTGAACAGAAGCGGTTTTATTTCAGTACCGTACCAAAATTATTTAGTCACTATCTCACATACCACACGTCGTACAGAAGTTTTCTCTTGAACCAAGAGTTGTTCGTGTAAAAGATTTTAGTAATCCCCTAACTCTTTCGATGGAATCCGGTGTACTATGGTCACCTTGTAAGTAGAATGAATGGCATCCAAACCTTTATGAATCTCTCACATGATTCATCAATGTCTGACCATTGGAACACTTTGAAATGAATTAATCCTCTGATCCAGTGGTTGCAACATCGGTGATGCAATTGTTCTTTGCGCTTGACTTGTAGTTTGACAAACTCTTCGTAAATGCATTCACTCAACTCCACAGGCAAACCACGAATGTTCTCTTGTAAAGTATCCATGAAGAGATTGCTGGGGTAGTGACAGTGCGGAGACCATCGAGCATATTCCAGTTAAGCCGAATCATTCTTCTCCCACTCGTGAAGTGACACTCCGCAACTGAAGCACTTGACTTTATCACCTTCGCCCAAGTAGATAAATCCAGCTCTGCTAATTCTTCGGGGGTAGCCCTCCCAGATATTTAGTCCATTTTTCTTGGAAGCTTTGGAATCGACTTTCAAAGTCGCAGTATATAGACAACCGGACAGGGAACGAATATTCTTCTTTCATAGGCTCATTTCGATGAGTGTACGGTGAAACCCGAAGTAGTTTCCTTAAGCATGGATGATATCCGTAGGGTGGTAGCCGAATGGTTTCACGCTGAGAATGACATTTACAAGGAAAACCAGTAAAGAGTCCACGATAACGAACGGCATCGCTTTCGCATCCGTCAGGTTTGACACGCAGAGCATTAATTTCCATGGTAGATGCAGTAGTAGTAGTAGTCATAGCGAAGTTCCCATCATGTTGTGTTGAGTCGCTGAGGTCACAGTGTACGGCATCCCTGCAATCGTAAGGAACAGCATCGCATTCCACTTGCGAATCACGGAACTTGAATTATATCTGTTGAAAAGGACTCATCTTTTTCGCTTGACAATTGAAGTCACAATGAACTATCGGTCTTGGGAGTTTTCCCTTTTATATGCTGACCAATATCGACGTGTCCGTAAGGTAAAGTGAAGTGGTTGGGAAGCCTCACTCGCTTCTGGTACACGATTTGATACAGTTTTTCCAAAGGGCGGCTGTCAATTTGGTATGTGGCTAAACGTACAATCTTGTGAGGCTCGTAGGTGGTAACTTTAAAATGTTGATCCTCTCCAAACTGCAAGGCTTCTTTCAATACCCCAAAGTTCACCATTTGACTGGTACGAGAACTGAGAGTCAATCCTTTCACTTTACACTCGGTTTGCACTTCTCCTTGTGGGTCCCGGTATTCGTTGCCGTAATGTTTGAGACCGCCAGTAGCAAAACTAAAGCTCTTGTCGTCGGTATGCTAGTACGTCCGGGCTCCTAAACGGTCTCCTTCGATGTCAGGGTGCCGGTGACCAAGGCGATCGATGTAGATGTAACTGTCCGTATCCAAGTACAGCACACGATCTCCTAACTGGTGTAAGGCTTCATACAATTTGAAACGAACATGGGCTGTCACGTAGCCCGCAATGATGACATTTCCGAATTCGTAGCCTGTACAAAGTCCAGTTCTTCTTCGTAATTGACTATGAGCAAGTCTTCACGAAGGACGTCCACGTGTTTCATGTATTTAGTTTTGTCGTGAATCGTCTGGAAGTAGCGGGAAGGTTCTGTCAAGTACTCTGTTTTGCGTAAACACGGTCGTTGTGCCATTTTGCCCCACAAGCAATTCAACATCACCTTGGAAACAATCGTCAACCTTCGTTTTTCTCGATGTGATCTAAAATGATGCCTTCCTGCTCAAAGTATTTCTCTTTGAATTTCCTTTGGTCTTCGGGAGGGTGGCACCAGGAAGGATAGCTACTGGCTTTTTGTTTCAGTTTCAAAATGGTATCCACGTAGTCTGCGAAAATGCCTCTCTGAGTCTCGTCGCCCTTTTGGTACTGTTCTGCCTTGGGAAAGTGGTTAATTTCGTACACTTCTAACAATTGGTATCTCAGGTCCAGAGCTTTGAACAATTCCACGCTGACCCACGTTCCTGTTAAGTCGCGTTCTTTCTGGGTGTGCTGACAAGGTTCGTCTTGGTTGCACGTTTCGGCACAAGTACGGCACAAGGGAAACATCAGTTTTCCTTTGCAATGGTGATGGTACATGTCCGTGGGAGGCAAAACTGTACATTTAATCAATCCTTCGTTTTGTCGAGTGTTTTCCCCGTCGATGTGTTATGTTAGCAATAGTGATTGCCCCGCGGGAAAGTGACAATATTTGCACACGTAAGGATACAGCAAACTCACGTCCAAGTATTGTATTTCTTCTCCTTTCTCCTCATTGGCTTAGTACAGAAAACAGGTAGCATTCGTCCGTCCTGTTCAGAGGGTTCACCAACTTGTAACTTTCCACTTTTAGCTTAAATTCGGGATCGGTTTTCAAACGGTGATCGTACTCGTGTCAGCACATTTCCACGACTTGGTATCCTTGCTGTTCTAAGTTTAAGCATCGCTGACAAGTGGCCTCGTACCTTTGAGGGTAGCAGATCGACCATCCGCGAAATAAGCAACCATTAAACTCGTATTGGATCCATTTGTCTTCCTTGTCATACAAGTAATGTAGCCAGCGTAGGGCTTTGACCAAGTATTGACGTTTGACAAAATTGGAAGTTTGAGGGCGTATGACAGCCAGGGTCTTCTCCGGCATGAATCATTTGCGGTACACTAAGGAACCCGCTTTGGCTATGGTGCAGGCTTTTTTCAAATGTGAAAGCCAGTCTCTTGCGTGCATTCGAAAGCGAAAAAAAAAAAATGAAATTGCCTTTCTTCTCGTAGTCATCTTCTTCCTCCTCCTGTTGGGGTTGGTATTTTTTAATGTAGCATTCATGTTCCAAGTCCACGATTTTGTGACCATTTGGTGACCAATGAGACATCGTTTCTTGGACATATGTGTGCCTTGGCATTACTACTACGTATAACTTGTCCACAAGTAGGGCACAATCTCAGGAGTTGACAAGCACTTTTCTGCTGTGAACCTTGGGTCTTCAGATGTTGCTGGTAACAGGCTGGGCTGACAAAAGTTCGCTGACAAGTTGGGCAATGCACTCGTTTTTGTCCTTCGTCAAGACAGAGTTTAGAGGCCAAACATCCCTGACATTTTGATCCACAATGTTTGTGCTGATCTCGATTGTTATACCTATAGTCACATTTCTCACAATAATAACTGTATCCCAGGAATCCAGTGCTACTGGAAATGGCCTCGAAATGTTCATCGTGATGATAGACGTGAATGTATTTTCCGTCTTTGAAATCTTTGCCTCGAAACAACAGACGTACGCGCACTAGTTGAGGATGCACTTTCAAGGTGCACTTGGCTCGGTTCGAATTTTGAATAGTTTGCCAGGCTCTTTTCCATTCTGCCGTGTCGTTCTTGTCGGCATACGTTCGTCCCACCACGATGGCACAGGCTAAACACATCTTGTCTTGAGGGTTGTTAATTCGAACGTTACTTTTTTGGTGCTACGATGGTCGTCCACCAATAACACCTTTTTGCGTCTGTCCTTTTGGGGCCATGGACAGTGTTGCTTCTCCATCGGTGATGTGAAACATGTCTTTGGACTGCTGAATGTGTTGAATCTTGTCGTTGACTTTGAAAGGTGTCAATTCTGACGGCCTGCTAAACTCGATCCAAACGGGGGACTTCATATTGTCGTGATAAATGGAAAGTGTCAAGCGATCGTCTTCGTTGGCTCGACATTGCCGTTTCAGTGTGGTTAACAAAGAATCCCACAAATCGGTGATGAACGCCTTTGTTTTTTCCAGCGGTACGTTGGACTTGAAATCTTTAAATTTCACTGTGTACGTGTAGGCCGTGGTTATAAATTTTCTAGAAGAGCATTTATCCATCTCTTGGATGTGATAGTAATTTTCAGGAGTTACTGGTGGTGGACTTTGGTTTGACGTAGACTCTCTGGGTCTGGATTCTGGCTCACTCATGTCATGTTCAAAATCGCTGGCATGGATTTGAGCCAAGGCTTCAGCTACTGTGTGAGGCGATAGGTCACGTTTCTGCCTCTTACTTTCTTGTCCTTTCTTCACGAAATGGTGCGATCGTTTCATCTTGATTGCAGAAAGGTCAAATGACTACATTTAAACGCCATGGTCCCCTATATATCAATGTAAGGTCAGTGTCTTCCCTATATAAAGGGTCAGTGTCTTCCCCTCAGAGTATTCATTTCACTCTCAATCCGACTAGAAAGATAGAAGAGCCAACACAGATCGAACTTCTGATCAGCGCTTTGCGAGGCGCCATACGAAGGTTTTCTTCAACGAAGTAGACGGACTGCTCCCTCTCCTTTCGAGATAAAAGTCAAGATACTTGCTTTATCTATCAGAAGAAACGGCATTGGTCTCCAAAATGTCCACAACGTCAGAGCAAGACAGGCGCTAAAAGAAACAAAGGTCAAGATACCTGTTATCATTGTCAACAGAAAGGACATTGGTCTTAAGGGTACTCTAAGAAACAACAGGAACAGGAGGTAGTGACGGGTTCCAAACATGAGGAAGAGGTACCCTCCGCAAAGGAAGAAACCAGACACGTCCTGAAAGAGAAGAATATAAGACCAGAAGAAAGTGAGGAAGAAGAGGAAAAACCTGTGAGAGTGAAGAAATTCAAAACACAGGAGAGAATGTAAGGACAAACGAAGAAGTGTATGAACTTTTTAAAGTGATGTGTTGTGAAATTGGATTGTAAATTTTTAAAGAGAATGTAACAGAAAGAAAAATGTAATTGTCTCTTGGTTTTGATTTTTATAATCATAATAAGAACCTACACTCACTCACTCACACACGTCCATCATAGGGAAAAATTGATTTGAGTTTTATTTGATTTTGGCAAAGATTATCCCTTTGCCACGGCCATGGCCTACTTCTTGACCTGCTTCTGTCGATGATTTGGTAGAAATCACTAGCGTTGGTATCTCAGGCGTAGTGGGAGTGTTAACCGGATTGGAGTGTTTGGCTCGGGAAGGCCTTTCCTATCGGGTCTTTTAAAAGAGGTCAGATGCATTTGTTTCAGACTCCTTAACTCTGCTAAAATGTCTAATAGTACCGTCACCGTTTGACTTTCACTGATCTCCTTCTCTCTTAGACCTTGTTATTTTTCTCCGCTTCTTCTTCATGTCGTTTTATTCTTGCCTCTTCTTCTTGCTGTTGCTGTTGAATGAGAAAGGCTCGTTCTGTTTCTTTCTGCCGTTGCAAAAATTTCTCTAATTCTTCTTTCTGCCTCTGTTTAAAGTCCTCGACGTACGGTAAAGAAGGAGAAAGCGGCTAAGGTAGTGGTACCGGAACAAATTTTTGTGAAGACAGAAAATCCGCTAAATCGCAATTAAAATCGTTCTCTTCTGGAGGTAGAACTGTGGTTGTTTTAATAGCCGCTGCTGTGCCATCACTCCTTTTCTCCACGGCCGGTCCACCCCAATTCATTGTCTTCGTAGTTTACGTCATGTTCTAACTCTGTCGCATTAATTCACTGCGCACAGACGCTAGCGCACTATATAGGGAATGTGACGTCACAGGCAGCTGTCCTCGGATTGGAAGACAAAATCCACACTGTGACTGAACTTTGTAACGCGTGTTAGGATTGGTGGAAGAACTCAATCCGTTTCGATCCACTTTTCCAGTATAAATAACCACAGTTGACCTCATTCCATTCACCTGTTCTCGTCACAAGATGTGGACTAACGTAAAATCGTCTACCTGTCCTATCGTCGATGTTGTTCAACCCGGACTATCCCATGTATGTCAAATCATCATGGGCAATTACCAAGATCACAGAGACGGTCCTTTGGAAACGAATGATCTATGTGGAGAGACAAAGATGTCTGAATCTACGGTCCAGAGGTCAGACAAACTTTGAGGAAGAGAAGAAGATCCGTGCTATGTACTCTATGTTAACTGAATCGTGTTAACAGAGAACCAAAGGCTCTTTTCAGGGCCCCTCACCTGTTTCGAAAAGATGCCTATTCTCTCTTGCCATCAAAACATTTTAGTCGATTTTTTGTGTGATAGATTTATGTCGATAAATCTGTGTATGTCTATGCCTATAACCCTGTATCTAACCATGTCTCAATGTCTATGTCTCAATTTGTCCCGATTGAGGTCAGCCCCTTACAACATTGATGCCATTTTTCCCAGTGTCCAGTACCGTGACGACACCCCTGTTCAATTCCTATTGTCCGTAGACAGGCCCATTCCATTGTCGCTCTACATTTCCTATGTTCAATTTCCCTTGTCCGTAGAGTAACCCACTCCTGTTCAATTCCCCTTGTCCGTAGACAGGCCCAAACCATGGTCGCTCTTTATTCCCTATGTTAAATTTCCCTTATCCGTAGAGTGCCGTGACCCTTTATTAACATGGAAATCCCACTGTCCGTAGAGTGCCCACACCCCTTTCACTAATAATTCCTTATAAAATGAAAACGAAATGAGAGAGTAGAAAGTATAACTGTAAATTATGCCCCATCACACACCCCGAAAAATCAAAATTCGATAATCTAAAATAAAAATAGAAAAAACAAAATAAAGCATAGGAAATAATGGAGATAGAGATATTCAAAAATTAATTATGTTACAAATGACTGCCTATAACTTGTTGTGTCTTGGTAATTGCTTTTAAACAGTGACTGTGAAAGTAAACAATAATTTAGTTAAATCAGATGTTCTTTCCCGTTGCGTTGATGAAGTTAATTTTTACCACAGCAATCTTTCCAGCCTTTAAACAAACTCTTCTTGAGGGAGGAACAGGCTCACAATATGAACAATTTGTTTATACGGGTGTTACAAAAATTGTTTAATATCAGTTCTATTTGAATCACGTGATTCAGGGAAGAATTGTTCGCCTAATTTACGTTTACTAGGGTGTTAGGGATAAATCCAAACAGGAATGGTAGTGACTCCCTCCCCATTGGAGTAGTCAGAATACAACATAATCGTGATCAGGTAAAGTTTAAAGTAAAAAGGAAAATAATACTTATAATTTTGTAATATACGTTTATTTCCATTCGGTGATATCTAATTCTGTACTAAAAGGTGCCGTCTGAATTTTATGTTAGAGTGGAGTCATGTGTTGAATAAATGTTTTGCAAAACTGACTAAAAATAAATATTAAATAATTTATGGCTATCAGCCAAACATATTTAAAAACTGTTTTCAAAATATGTTTATAAAGTGTGCTTTTGTGTCGTCATGAGACAGTTCTCTCCAACCCATTATGCAATTTCCATAAAGCACAGCTACTGTATAGAGAGCATGGATGTGGCTGATTTAAATCTGATCATACTGTAATTTGCTGAATCAGGACATTATAAACATCACGTTTGGTGGCTCTCAATCATATAGCCCATAGATGTCGACCTAGCTTGAATAATTAACACATCAATTTAATACATTATAAAAGGAAAAAGGAATGAGAGAATAGACAGAAATGTAAAATATTCCCCATTCCCAAATAAAAAAACAACAAAAAACAAAGAAAAAATCCCAACAAAATACAACCAACGAAAAGATGAAAAGAGATAAAGAAACAAAATAAATATATTATATTTACAATAGCAATATTGTCCCAAAAGCGTACTAAATAATGTAGATAGAAATATACCTAACCTATTGCCATTTGTTATCAAGTTTCTTTTTAATAATACTATATATTTCATGCACACTGTATTTAATCGGTAGTGGGTTTGGGTCCTGGAGTTTCTGTTTGGCAACTTGATCTGCTTGTTCGTTAGCAGCTATTCCGATGTGGGATGGGACCCACATAAATTCTGTTGTTTGGTCTTTTTTGTTCAGTCTTGTTAGTAGATAATTGGTTTCCTTTATAAAATTATCTCTGGTATTGGATTCTCCTGTTTCGATAGTTCGAATTACGCTTCGCGAATCGCTAATGATCACCGTTTTGTCAATGTTATTATGTTTCATCCATCTTAACGCTGCTATAATGGCCCATAATTATGCCGTATATAATATGGAGCAGTTATCTGGTAGTAGAGCTCCTAGCTCCATATCTTCTTCAGGTATAACAGCTGCTACTGCTGTTCCATTTAGTTCTGAGGTTTTGGAGCCGTCAGTATAGATCTTAAGAAAACTTGGGTATTTGTCCTCAAGTTTTGCCAGGATTTTAGCCTTTATTTCATTTTGAAGATCTTTTTTTGGAGTCATATGCTATAGCTTGTAGATTGACAATTGGTGTAATGTTTGTCCATGGTTTTCGGTCTGGGTATTCAGTTTGTTCTGCTTGTAAAGATTCAATGTTTAGACTTGCGGTTAATTCATGCATTTTTCCCCCTGGTGTATTTAAAACTTACCTACGGCTGAAAGAATATTGCATTTTTGTATAATATTCCTTGTGGGTGTGGATTAGAATGTATGGATAAGCGGGTAGCATATCTCAATATAAATTCTTGTCTTCTTAGTTCTAATAGTGTTTCTCCTGTTAAGATCTGGAATCGTCCCTGGATGTGGATAGTAGTACTCCTGTACACATTAAAGCTTTATATTGTATGCTATCTAGTTTCATCAGGAGATTGGACTTGCTGAGGCGTAAATCTGACATCAGTAGTCCATCTTAGATCTTATAAGGGCCCTGTATATTGTTAAAAATGTTCCTTGATCAATTCTCCAAGTAGTGCCTTTGAGATTCCTTAATCAATTTAAAACTAAAGTGCATCTTCCTGTTAATTATGTTATATGATAGTTCCATGTCAGGTGTTCGCCGAAAAACATGCCGAGAAACTTTGCTATTTTCACGAAAATTATTTGAATGTTTTGTGTAAATTATTGTGGGTATTCAGTTCTTTCGGATGCTCGTGGCGAAAACATGACAACTACCGTTTTTCCGTGGGATATTTTAAAGCCCCATTTGTTAGCCCATATACCTATTTGGTTTAGACTTTCTTGGATATCTCCGAGGACTGTACTGCTGGTAGGGTTTCCTGCTTTTCAGATCCCACTATCATCAGCAAATTGAGATAAGTCTACTTCTGATAGATTCAGAATTTGATCTCAGTCATTAACCATGATATTAAATAGGGTTGGGCTAAGGACACTTTCCTGGGGGGTGCCGTTTTCTAGTGGGAATATGTCTGAGTATTTATCCCCTACTCGTATTTTGATTTCATTCCCGTGAGAAATTCGGTTATCCAACCATGTATGCGACCCGTTATCCCGTAATGGTTAAGCTTCGCAATAAAGCCCTTGGTCCATACAAGACCAACGGCTTTTTCTAGATCCAGGAAGACAGCACTAAGATTGGGGTCTCGCTTCCTTTTGGTATTGAAGGCCAGTTTGATGCTAGATTCCAGTCTAAATAATTGATCTGTAGTGGACTTTTTATTCTGGAAACTGCTCTGATTTTCAGATAAAAGGTTGTTACACTCCAGATGGAATTTTAGCCTATTATTGATCATCGTTTCCAAAATTTATGATACATTGTCAGTAAGGGAAACTGGCCTATAGGCATTGATATCCGCTGAGTCTTTGACCGGTTTCGGGATTGGGATGACAATGTTTCAGTTGTTCGGGATTTGACATTTTTCCCATATTACATTAAGCAGATCTAATGTTATTGGTTCAAAATTGTCTGGGATATTTTGGTAGATTTCGTATCCCAGTTGATCTTCTCCAGGTGAGGACTTTATCTTTTTCTTCAACGCTGTTCTCCATCCTTGGATGTTGAAATCCTCATTTAATGGGGATAGCTTCTGCCCTAAATCTGTAAAAAGATGGGGAAAGTTTTGCTCTACTTGCTTGCGGTGCTCTTGGAATTCTTTGGTATGGTTGGCATTGCTAGTCATATTTGAGAAATGTTAAGCCAATAAGTTTGTTTGTTCTTTAATGGTATTGCTCCTGGTAATTTGGTCAAGATACATGTTATCATTGTCTAGAGAAAGGACATTGGTCTTCAGACTGCCCTAAGAAAAAGGAGAACCGATCCAAGAAACAAGACGAGAAGGAGGAGAGGGGTCCCGAACATAAAGAAGATGTACCTTCCGAAAAGGAAGAACCCATACCAGTCCTGAAAAAGAATTAAAGAAGACTAGAAGAAGGTAAGGAAGAAGAGGAGATAAAAACCTGTGACAGTGAAGAAATTCAAAACACGGAGAGAGTGAAAAGAAAAGAAGATGCCAATGAACGTTTTAGTGATGTTTTGTGAAATTTGATTGTAACTTCTACAAGAATAGACCAGAATGAAAAAACGTAAATGTCTCTTGGTTTCGATTTTTTTGTAATAATAATAAGGACCTACTCTCACTCACTCATGCACGTACATGATTGGAAAAAAGGGATATATGTTTTACTTGATTTGGCAGACTTTGAGTAGTCACTCTTTTCTAGAAAGGTGGGTGGCACTGAAAAAGACTGTTGAGTGTTTGTTTTTTTAACACACTCAGGAACGGGAGGCAATGAGCTTTAACTGTCTTACATCTTTACCACGACCAAGTCCTACTTCTTCGCCAGCTGCTGTCGATGATTTTTTAGAGATCACTACTGTTGGTATCTCTGTTGGTGTTGACTGGGTTGGACTGTTTGGCTCGGGAAGGTCTTTTTCTCTTGGGCCATGTTAAAGAAGTCTGATTTGTTTCAGACTCCTTAACTCTGCCAAAATATCTAAGATTACTGTGACAGTTTGACTTTAACTGTACTCCTTCTCTCCTAGACCTCGTTTCCTGTCTGCTTCTTCTTCATCCTGTCATTTTCTTCTTTCCTTTTCTTCTCGCTCTTGAATGAGAAAGGCTTGTTCTGCTTCTTTTTGCTGTTGCAAAAATTTCTCCAATTCTTCTTTCTGCCTCGACTTGCGGTATGGAAGGCTAATGTGCTGGTACCGGAACAAATTCTTGTGAAGAAGAGAGAAAATCTACTAAATCTGAATTAAAATCTTTCTCTTCTGGACGTATCACTGTGGTTGCTTCAGTAGCCGCTGCTATGTCATCACTCATCGTCTCTACTTCCAGTGCATCCCAATTCATCGTCTCCTTAGTTTCAGTCATGTTCGAACTCTGTCACATTGATTTAATGCTCACAGACGCTAGCGCACATACATAGGGTATGTGACATCGCACGTAGCTCTCTTTTGATTAGAAGAGAGACTCCGCTGTTACTGATATTTGTAACGCTTGTTTGGATTGGTGAAAAAGGTCAATCCGTTTCGATCCGAACTTTCACTATAAATACCCAGGGCTCACCTCATTCCATTCACCTGTTCTGGTCACAAGATGTGGACTAACGTAGAGTTGTCTACCTTCATATCGTCGATGCTGTTCAACCCAGACTATCCCATGTATGTCAAATCATCATGGGCTATCACGAAGATAACACATACGGCTATTTGGAAACGGAAGATCTATGTGGAGAGATAAGACTTTCTGCAGCGAGTCTTAATCTACGGTCCGGATGTCAGACGAAGTTTGAGGAAGAGAAGAAGACCCATGCAATGTTCCCTATGTTAATTCAGTGGTGTTAACAAAATCCCCACGGCCCTTTTCAGGGCCACTCCATTGTCTCGAAAAGATTTCTATTCTATTTGCCCTCAAAATGTTTTATCTCTCTATTGTATAGTTGTTTGTTTGTAAATTTCTATGTCTATGTGCGTCTATGTTTTGTTTGTCCTTATACAACCCTTGTCCCTATATAGACCCTATACATTTTCATTTGACCCTATACTGTCCCACCCTGTTCCATTTCTCCTTGAGGCTAGACAAACCCACTCTGTTCAAGCCCTGTTTGAGGCTACGGTACAACACCCCTTTTGAACATAGAAGTCTACGTATGGCTATCAATCTTGAGGCTACGGTACAACCCCCTAAATTTAACATAGAGATCTACGTGAGTCTAAGCTATCCCACTTAACTACTTACCACAGGAAATATTTTTTTTTTAATTAGTCAGGTCACATTAAATTTATTTGCAATGAAAATATTATAAGGCATTTTTCCAAACAATGTTTTTTAAAGGCAGTTTTATGTGTTTCATGAGTATTAATGTAAATCAACAGAATATATTTCTAAAGTAATATAAAACTGCTTAAGGATTTAATTTTGTAGGTACAACAGTTTCGAGTTTACTTTTTCACTTAGCATTACAGTTTTAGAGGACTAGGCATGGGCTAGAGTAAAAGAAATAGACTGCATTAGTCACTGACAAGAAGCAGTTAGTAAATGCAATAGACTGCATTAGTCACTGATAAGAAGCAGTTAGTAAATGCAATAGACTGTGTTAGTCACTGACAAGAAGCAGTTAGTAAATGCAATAGACTGCATTAGTCACTGACAAGAAGCAGTTAGTAAATGCAATAGACTGCATTAGTCACTGACAAGAAGCAGTTAGTAAAAAAAAGAAAGTTGTTTGATTATGATCTGTCCACCATATTTGATCAAGCATCATATCATGCAAATTTAAAAGAACAACAAATTTATTAATGCTTAGATCATGGTTTCCAACGAGAGACATTTGTCTGGAAGGGGATAGATGATAGTTAACTGTAACCCATGTTTCTTGCAAATATTTCCTTTAAATGTCTTATTTTAAATTAAATATACATAACAGTATGTTGTATGTATGTATGTATGTATGTATGTATGTATGTATGTATGTATGTATGCATGATTGTATGTAAGTGTGTATGTATGTATGCATGTATGTATCTATGTATGTATGTATCTATGTATGTATGAAACTTTGTGTATAAATTATTTCTGATTCCAGAGTTTAATATAAGCATTTGCCGATCACCTTTCTCATATGAAACGTGCTTCTCACTGCTATACACATTCACTCAATGAACGATATATTTAAACATCACATACGCTATAGAGTTTGGACTGTCTCATTATTTTGTGACATGCTCATGACAAGAACTTGCGGCAGTTCTAAGACCTCGACCATGTATAGTCCCCCATGTTTACAACATCCACCCACACCGAGTAGCCATGTTCTTTATGTAAGTCTCTTACGTTGATCAGCTGGTCTCGATGACTAGCTAATCGTGTTGGCATGCATTTTACATTTTAATATGTTGTGACCTAATTTTCATAATATCACGCTTTTTCTTGTATAGTGCA
>JAECUM010025758.1:0-11894 GCA_016617855.1 Megalonaias nervosa | reverse complement strand
GTTGGAATTCCGACACCATTTGGTGTCGGCATAGGGTAGTCGCTTACTAGCCGGCCTAGCAAACTTTAATGACCTTTCATGGAGGTATACCTACATGCGGTCGCAGCGACTGGTTAATCGGGTTTAAACATATTTATGAAAAACGAAGACATCGCAGGCAGTCAAGAATACGAGAGTGTAGCGAATTCAGACATGAACATTTGTGGATTGTGTTATTGTGATGCACTGAAAAGACTGTTGGTGCATCATCATAATTCAGGCCACTGGCACATTAGCACGTTCGAGGCTACATGCACATCAACACATTCAGTGTTAGAACTTATTTTGAATACCAACGGAATTTCGTTGGAACGTCATAGATATAAAGAATGCTACACTCGCTATTTCTGAGAAAATAAATCATATTCCTATCGATTTCATGCAGGTATATCTCGATGAAAGGTCGTTAAAGTTTGCTAGGCCGGCTAGTAAGCGGCTACCCTATGCCGACACCAAATGGTGTCGGCGAATTCCAACTTTTATATAGGCAATGGACTCTGACCCTACACCCCAACATAAATCAACATAAATGTCCAAATATCAAAAATGGGATGGCAAGGGTCAGAGGAAACTCGGACTATATTAGTGTTATATGTCAATAAATATAATATGATTCGAGTAGTTTTCGTTGTTTGTCTTCGTCTCTTTAGTGACTATCGCCAGTCCCAAATATTCACCCTCTCTTAACCGCTCTTGCCTTTTCTGTTATTTCCTTCGTCGTTGAAATTCCTCTTGCATTCGTTCTATTTGTTAAAAGGATCTAATACAAGATTCGCTTAGCTGTTTACAATGTTGTGATTTGCTTCGCTGTAACGATCTCATAAGTCCGCTTTGAGCATGGATGATTTTCTTCATTTTTTTTTTCATTTTATCGTTGTTTTGCCTTCGTTGGAATTTCTGTGGCCTCATCGTATTTGATATTCGTCCATGTTCCTTCAACCTTTGTTCAGTCACGTAAGACGTCGTCGAAAATTCATCGTCCATCGGAGAAAATTGCTGTATTTTAAAGAGCAAACATTTTAATTTAGTTACATTTGAAATTAAAAAAATTTGAATCACGATGAACTTTTTCAGACTTTCTCTCACATATAGTTATGATTTGATATGTAATTTCACAGAATGAAGTTGTAATTTCTTTGCACACATGAATTATACCACAGTTTTACCTTTTGCTGTTGTTACCTTTGTTCTCATTGAGCTTGGTTTATTTGTACACTGTAGCATCTCCTCAATCCATCTTCACATTAATAGACTTCGAGTGGAAGTTTATGTCCAAATCATTTTCTACAAACTAATTTGATCCTGTAACACATAGGCTCCTAATCATCAAGCAGCCCCAGTTACACTTATCTCAGCAGTGATTTATTTTGTAAATAGTTTTTTTTTTAAATATTCAACAAAACGGTACTTATTATTCCCTGGCCGCAAGTTGCTAACAAATGCATACCTTGTAATTTCCTTTTGTCTCTCTGTATGGGTGATCTGCCTATAGAGTGCCTTTATTTCTCTCATTTGACAAGGAACAAGTGTAATACATGCCCCAAGGAAATAAGTGAATTAAAGTCGTACAAAAACCATTATTATCGATGAATGATTAAAAGAAAATATTTAACAACTAGAGTTGATAAATGCTGTTGAGCAAAGGCTTATGAAAGCCGGCAAGAAACACATAATATAATAGAAAAAATTCCATATATTGCCTAACCAATAAAAGACTAAAACAATACAAAACAAGAAGGCTCTTTGCTTACCAAGAGAGAAAATATCTAGGAAAGTTTTAAAAACCTGATTATGCTTCAAGAAATAAGAATAGGATAACAAATGAAGGACGGCAACAAAGGGGTTTTGAACAAAGATAAAAATGAAAAGACATTGTTTAGATCTCTTCACATATAAACCTTTGCTAGTTAGCGTCGGATTTACAAACTTATCAATGTGTCAAATTCAACTTAACACATGGCCTAAGCTTATACGATGTGTGAAATTAAACTCAGCACGTGTGCTAAGCTTATACAATGTGTCAGATTCAAACTTAACACATGGGCCAAGCTTATACAATGTGTCAAATTCATACAATCATAATGTGTGGAGCACAACCGAGGAACCTCTACAGAGCAGAGCGGCTAAGCCTATACGAAATCAGGTTGTTCAAAGTAAAGCTGCAGAACAGAACGGTGTAGCTGCGAAACATTTAGTTTATACTACAACCTTAGATTCTACAGCATTTAATAGTTACATCACCATTAATGTTTGCAATAAATTTAAACGTATATGTATATACATGTTGATGAACAATAGGCTAAAAGCAAATAAAGATGATCTATTCAACTATAATTTTGTTTTAATTTGTTTAGAATACATTAATCGCTTTGCTAAAGCTGTTTGATATGGTGAATATTTATTTATATTTTCAGGCAAAATTAAAGATTTATTTTACGAACGTTTTTATTATTTTATTTCACTATTGTATTTTTTGTTTAATAAAGTTTTGATGTTCTGGTACATTTACTTTATTTCTAGGAAGGATTAATCGATCGAGCAAAGAATTTTTGAAAACAAAAACGAATCAATTAAGGCAATATTAATGCTAAAAGAACCAACTAATTAGAGACGGTATTAATACGCTATCTGGGTAAGTGAAGGATTACGTAGACTAAAACAAATGTAGACACATTACCTTGCGGAAATTTAAACTTGCATTTTAATAATAAAATTTGTAAACAATGAATAAAAAATATCACAAGACATAAATATTTATATTGTTAAAGACTTGTGCTGGAATGGAAAACTTCAGTCAAAAACATCAAAGACATTATTAAAATTACAAACTATCGTTAATTTTAAATGTTTCATAGAACTATACGCAGAGCATATAGAAATGTCATGGCGCGTAGGAGCACTTATTTTAGAAGCACGAGGGAGTATACCATCCCACTTTAGATACCCAGTGAAACTCAATAATAAAATTCATGATCATCTCAATAATAAAATTCATGTTCATCAGGTGACATATATCATTATTGAAAAAACAACCAACAAAAAAAGAAATGAAGCTCCAGGTGAAGTAGCAGTAGGTGGCGGTCTGTTAACGTTGAAAACACCAACCACGGGTTACCCACCCACCCATCAAAACCTCTCTGGAAAATAGAAATGAGACTGATGGAAATTAAACAAAAACTAGCTGAATTCGCACTGTATTAAATGAGCGAAATTGTGAAATATCTACCGGATTCTGATTTACTACAATTTTTAAATGAAAATGATATAATTAAATTTTGTTGAAAATAGCACATAAACACGTGGTACATAGTATAAAACACATGTATTTATGGTGTATGTAGCAAGCTTCACTTTATTTAAGATAGGTGTAATGCTTTGGCTGAGGCTAAACTCAATGAGTGAAGTAGAAAATCTAATTAAAATTTGAATAAAGCGGTAAAGGATGGAAGATATTAAATCATTTCACGAAGACATTGTTAATAAGGCAAACAAGACCGCTCCGGTGGCCTAGTGGTTTGAGCGTCCGCCTCGGAGGCAGAAGGTCTTGGGATCGATCTCCGGCCGAGTCATACCAAAGAGTTATAAAAATGGTACTAGCAGCTGCCTCGTTTGGTGCTCAGCATTAAGAGGTTAGTGTTAGGACTGGTCGGCATGGTGTCAGGATAATGTGACTGGGTGGGACATCATGCTACATGTCTGCGGCATGATGCCCCAGTGTTATACATCACTATAAACTGCCACACTGCAGACATCGTATCGATGTGACTGAAAAATTGTTAAAGCTACGTTAAAAAATCCAAATCACACACACACACACACACACACACACACACACACACACACACACATGGCAAACAAATAATTTCAAACAGTAACCTATTCAAAAGATCCAACTATCAGAGAAAGTATTTGTTGAAATTTAAATAAAGGCTAAGTGTGGCAGAATTTGCAGATTGCATACTACTTACTAATCCTAATTCGTTAATCTTTCCCGCCTAATCGAAAAACTTCCCGTCATCGAAATGTTTATATCGACGTACAATACAAGTAAACTATTTCGACATCATCGACCCATTTAGTTGTCTATTACAATTGTTACGTATATGTAATTAAATTGCTTGTGTGTTAGTTTTAAAATTCTTTTTTATTTTATTTTTGTTTCATTGCATTTTATTTTAATGATTATTGCAGGGATTCGAAATTCTTTTTCAGTAATTCTGTTTATCTAAGACGTAAAACGTATTACATTTGCAACATTTTTAGTTTACCTTTGTCAGCGGTAGTGTAATCGCTACGCGAAAACGATTGGCTATTGCCATGGTCATTTCGCCTAGTCTGGATAAACAATGATTCATTTTTAAATTTGTTTCAGAGTGATAATAGATAGGGGTTCTTCCTACTTGACAAATCGCATTTTCCTATTGCGTTGTTTCAAGTGTTATTAGATCACGTAGTCTGTCTCGCGAGAACGGGATGATAATTCGGATGAATATATAACCCTTTTTGAGCGCTCGTCAGTCAGTTGTATTCCTGATACCTAGAAGGCCGGATAGGTTATTTTATTGTTGAAACCAGATTGTTTTTGAAGTTCATTTGTGTTTGGAATTTAATAATTTATTCTCTAGAAAACCAAACGAGTGTACTGTTTTATAAATTCTGGGAGAAAGAAATTCAGTGGAAATTTATTCTGGAATTATTTGGAAACATAAACTGTGATTCAATTGAGGAATTGTTGATATTTGTACAAGGACCACATCTGACGTCATCGCCTTCCATTTTGGTACGTCGTCGAGATTCTAACCTGGATTCTAATAGAACTATTTAGTGATAGAACTTGTATTTTTCATTCTTAGGATTAAATTTTGGATTATATTCACAAACCGTAAGTCCTATTTTCCAATTTTTACATCGTTTTCTATGGAAATAAATTATTTTGTTAAAATATACAAAGCTGGTTGTCTTCACTCTTTTCTCTTTTCATTATTGTACGAGCCTACACGTAACACAATAAAAAGTGGACTTCCAAGTCCCACAAAGATAATTAATACAACACATGCCCACAATTGATACTACTACTACTACTACTACTACTACTACTACTACTAATAATAATAATAATAATAGATATCATGTATGTTGATGACGAATTTGATAATAAATATGGTGATGCTAGTGGATGGTCTAATAATTGTGATGATGATGGTGGTGATGGTGCAGGTGATCTATTTATTGATTTTAAGCAGCACTTTACACAAGAATTTCAAATACTATTTGCACGCGGTTGCTCAAATCAATCTACGATTCCATTTGTATCTTTTAGTTTAAACAACAGTGAAAAATTATGCCGACAGGACAAGCCGTTGCTAAGCAACCTAAAGTTACGATCCAGTAATAACAAATTTTGACAATATATTTTGAGAATTTTACATGTGGTACCTTTATCTTTTATGTTATATACATTTTAGCAGAATTTCAACATTTTCCCGGTTGATGTTATATCTTTATTTGTTCTTCCTGTCTACATTTATTTGGACGGGTTTATCTTTTATGTTATATACATTTTAGCAGAATTTCAACATTTTCCCGGTTGATGTTATATCTTTATTTGTTCTTCCTGTCTACATTTATTTGGACGGATTTATCTTCCTACAATTTTGTGCAGTTCATTTAGTTTGCACCATATAGCAAGCATTTTATAAGGTGAGGTAAATCGCTGCTATATACATACCATCCATTATATATAACTGGCAATATGTGGGGTGGGGCTTGCTCTTTTCAATGTACACACCACAATGTGGGTATGCTAATTTATGGCGAACTCCTTTCCTTGTGGTTTTGCAATAAAGAACTTGTAAGTGCATCCGTGTAATTCAAGTCCCCTAGCAGCTACAGTGTGTTCAAAAGGTGCGTGACTTGGTATCTACTCTTAGAAAAGCCTTATTATGGATCGATTCGAAATCGACTGAATGAATAAAACATATCGCCTTACTGCAGTATTTCAACTTGGCGGAATGCAAGCACAACCATTTCTTAAACAAAACAGACCTCGCATTTTATAGTTTTTTTTTTTCCCTACATACTGGGAAAAACGTCTGCACACTCGAGGAGATAAAGCATGATAAAGTGATACGCTGGGCTATCGAGTAGCGTACATAGGTGATTGAACAGGAATTAGGTCGCATGTTCTGGGGAAATACGTTGTATTTGACCTGATCTTATACGCTCCAAAGAATAATTCAAAACCGGTAAGTAACTCGAGATGTGTGTGTGTGTATAGTGTCTTTAGGGCATATTCACTCGTTATACGTATATAGCTGTACATTTTATGTACAGCAACAATTGTTTCGTGATATCACTCGTGTAAACATGATGGCAGAGCCGGCTTATACCGAATGACTCTCCAGATGTGGACCGTTTTCAGCGCTCCCACCAACCTCCATTTGTATAAATACATTCTTTTTATTCTGTTTTTTTTTGGGGGGGGGGTTGTTGCAGGGGGGGGGGACTCGAGGCCTATGGTGTCGCCAACACCTAAATCCAGCACCCGCATGGTGGACAGTTTAGCAATGACCATTCAGAGCACTGGCCCGACTCGGCTCATTTTGGGACACACTGTGTGGCCCGACTCGGCTCATTTTGGGACACACTGTGTGGAAATTACGTTAGGGCCAGCTATATTCCTGTACAAATATCAATGACACCATAGTTTAAAGAGTGAACGATGTCATGTTGTTGTTATTTACGGTAACACCAGGTTATAGATAGTCGCATATAAAATCATTTGAATTTAAGAAGAATGGAGACGGCATTATATAGATTTTGTTTCAGCGTGACAATTATACGGACACGGTAAAAATGCATTATTTTCAGGAAGACATGCTGGTTGCCAATATACTTTGCGTTTGGCTATTTCGTCGCATGATCTTTTTCAAGGTGTGTAAGGCAAAACAATATGCGTTTCCTATTGCACTGGTTTTAAAATTAGGGTAGGTAGGTATTTTTTTATAACACACACACACACACACACACACACACACACACACATTATATATATATATATATATATATATATATATATATATATATATATATATATATATATATATATATATATATAAACACTTCAAGTACAGGGCTAAACTGGCTCAATTAGATACACAAATCAATTTCGGCATTTAAAAAAGAATTGTATTTTTTTTATTTTCTTTTTGTTTTTTTCTGTAAACATTATTTATATTATAATGTTAAGTATATATGATGTACTAAGCGCTTTAATTGCTGGGCTAAACCAGCGCAGTTATACTCACAAATCAATTTCGGGACTTTTTAAATACATTTTTACTTAAAGGGTGGTGGGGGTGGTGCTAGGGTCAGCAACATAATAAGGACTGTTGGCTGACCGGAAATATTTTCCCCCATACTTTACAAAGCATCATCATACTTGAAATCAAAATGACACATCATAGTACGTGGTTAATTTTCATCGTTTGGATGAACTGATAACTTGTAAAAAAGAAACATAACCGGTCAAAATCAATGGGTTTAAGTGAGGGAGATAATGTTCATTTTACAGCAGTGTCGATACACCACTTACAGTATGCACCCTTCACTATGTACGCCATGGCTGTTTGAAGTCAATTACAAATGTATTAAACCTAATGCCAGAAACTGTTGTGGCTACTGTTTCAGATCAAATATTTTTATTCAAAATGGGTCTATGTACTATAAACTAGTCATCGCAAGCCAAGGTTCTGGACATATCGGAACATTGGCTTGCGAACATGTTATAGACATAAAAGCTCATTTTACTGATTGTGTTTTACCTGTACAAAGTTTACATTGGTAATGTTTATACTGATTGTGTTTTACCTGTACAAAGTTGACATTGGTAGTGTTTATATCGATTGTGTTTTACCTATACAAAGTTTACATTGGTAGTGTTTATACTGATTGTGTTTACCAGTAAAAAGTTTACATTGGTAGTGTTTATACAGATTGTGTTTTACCGGTTCAAAGTTTACATTGGTAGTGTTTATACGGATTGTGATTTACCGGTTCAAAGTTTACATTGGTAGTGTTTAGCTCTACTGGTCATAGACCCTTGAAAATAAGGACACATTTATAATGACAGTAATGTTTATGTGGGGAAATATGATACTTACATGGACTATCAAGGCAAAGTCCAAGTTGCGTTGTCCTTTTTTATTATTAACTTTTGATTTATTCGACTTGAACAGTGTAGGATTTCCCACTAGGCAGAAAAGGCCGCTTACTAAAACGGTGAAATTCAGGGCGGCGGCAGATCTTAAAGTATGAAAATCAGGTTTTGTTAAAAAGAGTACCCTTAAGTATAAACAAAATGAAGAAAACAATGCCGTAATTATGTTGCCAGTATTTAAAGGGATCGTGGACTTTGAGGGCTGTGGTTTGCGAGGTTGGGAGTGGAGGTGGCGCAACTCTGACAGTGCCTAGTGGCGGAAAACGCATAATTCCATAATTGTGCTGGAACATGGTATTATTTTCTACTATATTTCACTTTCTTACTGTTTTAACAGTGTGAGAAACACAAAGTCAGGCGTTAGACACTTTAATTCACTAAAAGTGTGTAACCTTTCGGTAAAACCAACCCATTCTTCAATATTGACACACAGACACACAAATCGGGGCATGGGGAATAAACTAATAACCGAAATAGAAATAGCAACGCCTTGTAATTAGCTGGACATTTCCTTAAAATCGATGTTTTACTTTTTGTTCATCTTGCAGAATTTCATAAAAAAAAATTGGTTGAAAGAGTGACGTTATAACTATATTTGTACATGTAGAACTAGTCAAGATGGCAGACTGGCTTACTTAATTTGGCTTTAAGTCATTTATCGGCAGCTACAGCCATGTATTGCAGTGACAGACAATCACTTAACTGGCCATGTATTACTTTGACAGGCTATTACTTAATCGGCCATGTACAGTATTACTTTGACGGCGATCACTTAATCGGCCATGTATTACTTTGACGGGCTATCACTTGATCGGCCATGTACTGCTATGATGGATAATCTCTTAACCGGCCATGTAATATGCCAGACGATCACAACTGGCCATGTAATATTACAAACGATAACTTAACCGGCCATGTCCTACTATGACAGTCTGTCAGTATAAACACACCCGGGTTTATTACGCAGTGAGCTTGGGCAGCAATGGCAGTTGAAATGCTGGATAAGACATCACTTGACTGAAAGTTGGTGGCAGGTGGATGGAGATGGAGCGTGGGAATTTGTTATTACTGTATATTCTGAACAACTCTTATTCACATGGACCGATATGAGGCAAAAAGAGTCAAAGTCACAGTTCAAACATTGCGCTTGCTGTCGCAACATGTGCCGGAATACCTACAACTACTTATGAGGTTATTTCACAGATTTATGGAGTCCGCTCCGGCGACCAAGTGGTTAGAGCGGCCGCCTCAGATGCAGGAGGTCGCGGGTTCAAACCCAGCCGAATCATACCAAAGACTTATATTTAAAAAATGGTACTAGCAGCTGCCTCGCTTGGCGCTCAGTATTAACGGGTTAAGTGTTCGGACTGGTTGGCCTGGTGTCGGGAAAATGTGACTGGTTGGGACATCATGCTGCGTATGTGCGGCATGATGCCCCAGTGCTAGACATCACTATAAACTGCCACACTGCAGACATCGTAGCGATATGACTGAAAAATTGTTAAAGCTACGTTAAAAATCTAAATCACACACACACACACACATTTATGGAAATGGCTGAGCTATGTTCCGATAAGTAATCTGCGATCTCACAAGCACCAAATGTGACGCTGTTGTCAAAGCACCATCGCTTCAAGAGTCTCATTTTATTTTGGGCATAACTTGAGTGGGATTCTTTTCAGTCGCATAATATTGAAGAGATGACATTATACGTGTACTGCCCATGCGCCAGGAGTTTTTCACTAAAAGGTCTAAAAAATGTTGCCAGCCACGGGCGACAATCCGCCAGACACCTTATTCACATGTGTAAATCTGCGATAAGATTTCGTCATTTTACTTGAATATGCATAAACAAAAGTATGGATAGAGCAACACAATATAACATCTCCTACAAATAATAATAATAATAATAATAATGGTAATAATGTGGACTTAGTACAACGCCTAATCTTTAGAAGCTATAAGCGCTTTAAAGTATTAGATGACACATAAAAACAAAACAAGATTACAAAAACAAAAGCTGTGAAATTACGACACAAACACATGCTGAGAATAATTAAGGAAGTAAACATTAATAATTCTTTAAGTGTGTTCCTGTAGCCGAAGTGAACGAGTTTTAAGAGCACTCTTGAATGAGATCACATTGTCCTTGTGTCTGATGTATATGGCAATTCGTTCCACGTAACTGGACCCTGGTACACAAACGAATGTTGTCCGTATGACTTCGTTTTAACAGTGAACAGTGAGAATGTGAAGTTTCTAGATGGGGTGTGCCCATGGTTGAGGACAGACAGGCATATTGGACTGGAGCCAGTCAACCAAATTTAGCACAATGAACAGATTTTGAGTTTGATTCTAGATGGAACGGGTAGCCAGTGAAGGCAGCAGAACAAGGGGACGGTAGGTGTGCTCAGTTTTTCGTACTGCAAGAATGATCCGAGCAGCCTTGTTTTGAATTTTTTGAAGTTTCTGTGGTAGATATTGGTACGAACCAGATAGAAGTGAAAATACTAAGGAACACACGTGTTTCAGTGGCATCAATTGAATGAAAATTGGGATGGAGCTGATGAATCTTAGCTCAAGATATGTAGCCCTGCATATGTTCATTAAATGTTGGTGTAATGAGTGCGTACTGTCGAGAGTTATACCTAGCTTTCGTACCGATTGGGTGAATTTAATGTTGGTATTGCTAATACTTATTGTTTTAGGCATGGTGATTATGATGGCGACAGTTTTATCATCATTCGTTTGCAGCTTGTTACACGTCATCCATGACTTCACATTGGAAATGCACCTCACTGTACCTTGGATGGTAGCCTCAGTTTCAAGTGGGCAGCTAGATTTGTATATTTGATCGTCATCAGCGTACAGTTGGCGAGACACCGGATGTCAATCTATGATACTAGAGAGCGGCTGAGTGTATAGAATGAAGAGAAAGGGGCACATAACAGAGCCTTGTAGGACTCCAAAACATATAACAATAGGGCTGGAATGTTTTCCATTTTACTGACACATTTTGTGTCCTTTTGACGAAGTAGGACTCGGAACCTGTATCTTGAATACCAAATACGTGCTGGAGAGACACACACACGCGCGCGCGCGCGCGCGTTCAATGCTGTTAAGGGTTGCCGTGTACATTCTGTATCACATCTATGTGGTGACAACGAGTCAGTTGTCAAGCTTAATGGATTTAACTTTGTCACGGAAGAAGTTTGCTGACAGATCCGAAGGGTCGACCGGAGAGACGGTCGTTGGAAGTGGCTTTTTATTGAGTGATGTCAATCCGATAGATCCTACCTCAAATGTAAGCCTATAGTTTACATTCAGACCACCTCGGATATTTACTAAACAAATTTTGACTTGAGTTGCGAATGCATCAAACCTTTTAATTCTTAACTTCAGTGCTAATCTTATAGGTAGCGCTCTACGGTTTTGTATTTGCATTGCGTTTGATTTTAAAGAAAAGGAGTTTTCCCAGTTTCCCTCACTGCTTATGACAGCTCCGGTGGCCTAGTGGTTAGAACGTCCGCCTCGGATGCGGGAGGTCGTGGGTTCCATCCCCGGCCGAGTCATACCAAAGAGTTATAAAAATGGTACTAACAGTTGCCTCGCTTGGCGCTCAGCATTAAGAGGTTAG